>JAUZST010091293.1:0-19448 GCA_034779995.1 Parotocinclus haroldoi
CACGGTAATATATATATATATATATATATATATATATATATATATATATAGGATCAGAATTGTATCTGACTTTGATCATATGGATGTTATGAGGTGCTTGCTTGTAATATTGAGTTACAAAGGGAAGTCTGATAATTGTTTTGCAAACCAAGGATACCTCGTATGCCTTCACTTTTTCCTCTTCACTTTGTCTCCACTCTTCTTTCTGTACTACCCACGTTTCTAACTTTATCTCCCTCTGTCTTTATTTGCCATCTGTAACGGCTCTTCCTCTCTCCTTTATCTTGACAGACTGGAGGGGTCCCACACCAGGTCCGGGATGTGAGGTCTTTATCAGCCAGATCCCACGGGACATCTACGAAGACCAATTAATCCCGCTGTTCCAGAGCGTGGCACCGCTCTATGAATTCCGGCTAATGATGAATTTCAGCGGGCAGAACCGTGGCTTCGCCTACGCAAAATACGGCGACGTGTGCAGCGCCACAGTTGCCATTAAGGCTTTGCACCTGTACCCGCTGCAGCCTGGCATAAAGCTTGCCGTGAGGAGGAGCACTGAGAAAAAGCAGCTGTGTCTGGGAGATCTACCTGTAACCATGCAGTGCAATGACCTGCTTGAGGTGCTACGCCAGATCTCGGGAGGAGTCGTCGATGTCACAATGAAGGCTGTCGGGCACAAAGGGACGGATGTCTGTGCAATTGTGCACTATTGTTCCCACTATGCTGCTTCCATGGCCAAGAAGATTTTGATTCAAGGTATGCTGGGAATTCTAGGCTGGGAAGGAAAGGGTAGGGGCTTTATAGAGGTTTCTGTATGCGTTATCCAATTCTAACATTATATACACAGCTCACAAAATAGGGGATTAAGGGATTCTTCATTATGCATCATGCCACATCATGAAATATCCGCTATTTTTTTAAATAAGCTCAGCTGTACAAGCATTCATTATTATCATTTGCTTGGCTTGATCTCACACATGAGCATGAGCTGCCCATTTGCGGCTGAATCCGCTCGGATTCTGAAGTTTCACACGAAAACATTGTGCAACTGATACCTAAATGCCTCAGATATACCACTGAAATCATGAGTGGAACACTGCCATCTACACAGCATTGGAACTGTTAAACATATCACACTTTCCCGTAAATGCACAACACGATAGTTCTTGGATTGCAAACGCATTTTAGCACACAAACCAAACTATAAACATGCACGATGGAATACGAACAGAAGTGTACATTCCTCATCAGCTGTGAGAATGAGTCTACTTGAAGTAACGCCCATTTCCAGAACAGGCAATGCAACATCACATTTTAAACACTTTAAACCTTTAAGTAGGTAAATCCAACAAGGCAGTACTAGTGGGCATAACTGTGTGAAATAGGGATTCTGGGGTGCTTGGTGCTGTGTATAATTGGATTATACCTGTAACTATAAAAGTATAGAATTCTGTGTATAGCAGTCTGTGGCGGTTAATTTCTTTATAATGTTGCCTCCTTGCAAAAACAGAAATATCTTTCACATCTGTGTTTTATTACAGTCTGTATACTGACATCTCCAACCCAGTCAATGCGAACTAAAACTATGGGAACCCCCTCAGGCCATACTCTGGTCACTCATGTATATGCATATAAACCAGCAATGGTCACGTATTCAGTCGTTCCTGAAGGAGTCTGTTCTGTGTGGCATAAATCAGATAAACAAACAAAAATGTAACGTTCTTTTTTTTATCCGCTTGGTCCTGGTCAGGGTTGCAGGAGTGTCAGTTGTGTGGTAGAAACACTAAAACACAAGGACCTCCCTCTAATGACTCATCACATAATCAATTTTGTTTTATAATTTGAATTATTATTATTTATTTGTTTCTACTACTAATTAAAATGTTATTAATAATTTATTTATTTAAAACTAATTCATTATAATTTAATATACATTTAGTATTTGTTTAATTAACATCTAGGCCGCCCATGGAGGATGGGTCCCCTGTTGAGTCTTGGTTCCTCCTAAGGTTTCTTCCTACCATTTTAGGGAGTTTTTCCTTCCCACTGTCGCCCTGGGCTTGCTCAACTTGAGATTGGCCTTTTTAGATAATGTATTACTGTAAAGCTGCTTTGAGACAATGCTACGTTGTAAAAAGTGCTATATAAATAAAATTTAATTAAAAAATTAAATTGAATACCAAGTAGGCATCCTTTCCAGAGACCAGAGAGGACCAGTGTCCTCTCAACAGCCAGCAGAGCTAGGCTACTTAGACAATCGTGGCCCTCTGTGTTGAGGCTGTAAGACCTGAGCCTTTATAAACAGAGGAAGCCACACCCATAGATGCAGATCCAATTGTTGCCACTAATGTTATAGTTAGGAAAATACATTGACCATAGACCGTAAAATAAAATTATTTCTTGGACACTGTCATTGACGCTATGGGAATGTATTAGAAGTTAACAAAATCAAATCAGTCCATGTGAGATAAATATCTGATTCTAAACAAACGTGTTCGAGATAAATGTGTTTTAGCACATTTGTAGTCAAATAAATGTTAACGTACATATTGACCAAAAAACATTTGTGGAGCTTCCCTTGCGGTTAAACATAGTGGACACTAAAAAAAAATAATTATCTGAATTAAGCAGGGACTCTTGCCCTCTACAACCATGTTTTATTCATCCAGTGCTTTAAAATCTTATTTTTAACCGTAAAAGGTTAGGGTTAATTTCATAGCTGTCTATGGGTGTGTGTGTGAACTTGTGCAATAAAAACACGCACATTAGATATATTTGGAAGATTCTTGCTAAACTGACCAGTGTGCTCATGTGCAGTGAAATATCTGTGATTTCACTAAAGATAAGTAACAAATTCTGCAGGAAAAAAAAAAACATTTATATAAGAAGTATTTTAGTTTACATATTAATGATCCATTAACAAGTTGTTTTTAATTCATAACAAATCCAACAATATGTTTCAAGCATTTGAAATATAAGATATAATGATACATTTTTATTATATATATTTTTCCATGATTCACTTTTTTACAGTTTTGTTTATTTTAGGTTATTCTTTTTAAGACAAAGTTTATTGCATTGCATTTTGATTTTCACACACATTTGGAACATTTTGGAAAAACAAAAAAAAACTATATGTAATAACTAATAATTATAAATACTACCAATACTGTACAACTAAAATATTAATTTGTAGTCCTCATTTATTATTTAATGTATTCACAAACTTTGCTGCATCAGTTTTGTTATGGTAGCAAATTGTATTAAGTCTGTATTGTGAAGAGTGATCAGATGACTTGCAATTAATTGCGGTCATTCCCTGCCATAAAAACAACCGTAGAACAAAAATTACTGGACATTAAGTCACTGCTTTTCAGCCCTACAAAATGGCCTGCTAATGTCATTTTAGTAATGAACTTGTTATATCAAGACAAAAGGTTAATGATGACAAGACAGCTGATATCAATCTGTCACGCTTATTATAAGAGTAGAAGTTAGAAAACATAAAAGCACCACTACCGTTTTAAAACAATGATTGGTTGTTTTAAAACGGTAGTGATGCTTTTAAGTTTTCGACCTCCTGGGAAACACACGCAGTCTTCATTGCAATGCATAAATAAGATTTCACAGGCTAGGACATTTCTGCTTCTAGCACCCCGATCAACCATTTATCAAATCATCAAAAACTTTAGGGAGAGTGGTTCGAGACAAGCAAGCACCAGGACCATCAGTAGCTGACCAAGAGATGTAGGTACAAAATCAGGTCACCACCAACTGACATTCTAGGGATTAATCTGCCAAGAACTAGAGTACAGTTATTTTCTTTAATGAAGCCTCCGCTTCTGACTGTTTGGGACATTTGCAAAAATGATTGTCTGAAAGAAAAAGCTAGGGCTACCATGAGTGAGGCATCCTGAGATTATTAATTTGTGTGGTTGCTTCTTATCCAGAGGAGTGGGTTCACTCAAAGGTTTGATTAAGAATACTGCCAAGAATAAGGAATGGTATCAAAACTTTCACAAAGTGCAACTTCTCCCAACGATCTTCCAAGGAGCAATTTTTCAGCATGATAAAGCACCATGTCACCAGTTATTAAAATGAGTGATAACCTAGTGTAACCTAGATGACCAAAACATTGAAATTTTGTGTCCATGAAACTTCTGAGATCTCAATCCTATTGAGAGTATGTTGTTAATCCTCAGAATGAGGGTGAACAAACAAAAACAGAACCTGTGTCCAACTATAAGGACTGATTAAGCAAGAATGGGTTGCCATTCAATTCAGTATTGCCCAAAAGCTAATATCAAACATGTGAGTTTACTCACACATAAAAATAACTTACTGTAAAATGATTTGAATATATTCATGATTTAATAGTAATAGCATAATTATGTTATTAATAATACAATAATAATAATAATGTCAATATCAGGGCTGTGCAGTGGCATAGGGATTAGTGGAGATCCCTGGTTTAATTCCTGACACAGACTGTGTAGACTTTGCATGGTCTTCCCATGTCTGTGAGGGTTATCTATGACTATTCTGCTTTTCTGTCATAGTCCAAAGTGAACTGTTTAACTAATGTCTCTAAGGTCCCAGCTTGCCTAAATGAGTGTGTTTATGTATGTGTGTGTGTGTGTGTGTGTGTATTTGTGTGTGCATACATGCTTGTCTATTTACAGGGGATGGATTGGCACCCTGCCCTGAGAGAGAATTGTATTACCTTTTAAAAGAACCCATCAAGAGTAGTTTACTCATAACAGCTCCTTCTGCCTCTCCAAAGAACAAACCCGTCTGAAAGAGAGTGAAAAATAAAAGGTTGAAAGAGAGAAAAAAAAGAGATGAAAGATCAAATGGATAATGAGATTTTTAGCCACACATGTACATGAGGTCAGTGCATAAATGTGCATGCTGTATGTGGGGGTATGACAAGAAGAGTATAAATAAGGTCATGTAAGACATATGCAAAGATAAAGTACAAAAACATGAATAACATGAGCTGTGTATATGATTACATAACAAAAGAAGGGTTCATCTGACTATATATAGAAATGAAAGCAATGAGTCACAGGCTCATTGACGGGAATACAAAATAAGTACAATTTAAATGTAAATGTGAATAGATTTATATTTTACTCAGATTGAGGCAATTCCGAGAGACCAAAATTAATTGGACATCACAGAAGCTGTACTAATTGCTGCACTGTTAATCCTATTCAGTGTATACTATAGTAGTTTTATATAGTAGTTTTTTCAGATCAACTGTATTAAAATGTAATGTTTATTATACATATATGGGTATATTAATTGAATAAAATCAGACAGAAAAGATTCTAGTGTTCCATGTTGTTGTTAATATTGAGTTCTCTATTCATTAATATATCTGGTCTGATAAATAGAATGCTAATCAAACTAATTGGGGGTGGTAGGAATGGTTATAGGACATATCCCATGAAACAAACTACTTTATATCAACTTATATCTTATAACTTAGATCTTATAATGCAGGGCTTTAAAACATTAATGGAAAATAAATAATTAGATAAATAAATTAAATATATTTATTTTAACAATTAATAGTTCATAGTATATCACAAAGGTGAGTATGTCTTTTCATGGGACGACATGAAGATATGAAACTTTGATACAGTATGAAGTAGTCAGCTTACAGCTTGTATAACCCCAATTCCAATGAAATTGGGACGTTGTTTAGAACATATTTGTTTAGAATAAAAACAGAACACAATTATTTGCAAATCCTTTTCAACCTATATTTAATTGGATCCACTAAAAAGAAAAAATATTTAAAGTTCAAACAGATAAACTTGATCTCTTCACTCAATTTGAATGAAGCTTGCAACACATTCCAAAGATGTTGGGATGGGGGCGTTTCCCTCTGTGTTACATCACCTTTACTTTTAACAACACTCAATAAGCGTTTCGAAACTGAGGACTCCAATTGTTGAAGCTTTGTAGGTGGAATTTTTCCCCATTCTTACTTGATGTACAACCTTAGTTGCTCAACAGTCCATGGTCTCCGTTGTCGTATTTCGCACTTCATAATGAAAGTCTGGACTGCCACACTGTTGTAACATACATATACATATACATATATACATATACATATACACACATATATATATATATATACACATATACACATATACATACATATATATACATATACATATACATATATATACATATACATATACATATATACATATACATATACATATATACATATATATATATCTTTCAGCATTAATGGTGCCTTCACAGATATGCGAGTTACCCGTGTCATAGGCACTAACACACCCCCATTACATTCAGAGATGCAGGTTTCTGAACTTTGTGCCGATAATAGTTCGGACAGTTCTTTTACTCTTTGACCCGGAGGACTCAACATCCATAATTTCCAAAAACAATTTGAAATGTGGACTCATCAGACCACAGGACCATTTTTCATTTTGTGTCACTTCATCTCAGATGAGCTCAGGCCCAGGGAAGCCAGAGGTGTTTCGGGGTGTTGTTGATATATGGCTTTCGCTTTGCATGGTAGGGTTTTAACTAGCACTTTTAGATGGTGCAACAAATTGTGTTTACTGTCAGTGGTTCTCTAAAGTGTTTTTGAGTGCATGTGGTAATATCTATTACAGAATGATGTTGATTTATAATGCAGTGCCGCCTGAATTATAAATGGTCAAGGGCATGCGGTGTTGGTTTTTAGCCTTGCTGCTTACTTGCAGAGATTTCTTTAAAGTATCCGAGTCTTTTAAAGGTATTATGGGCTGTAAATGATGAATTATTTTCAATGAGAAATGTTCTTAAACTGTAGGACTAATTTGCTTACACAGTTGTTCACAAAGTGGTGAACCTCACCCTATCTTTGCTTGTGGACGACTGAGCATTTTAGGAATGCTCCATTTATATCCAATCATGACACACGCCTAATTTCCAATTAGCCTGTTTACCTGTGGAATGTTCCAAACAGGTGTTTTTGAGCATTAATCAACTTTTCCAGTTTTTTGTTACTCCTGTCACAACACTTTTTGAATGTGTTGCTGGCATGAAATAAAAAATGAGTGAATTTTGTTTGCAAAAAACAATAAAGTTTGTCTGTTTGAAATATCTTGTCTTTGTAGTGTATTCAATTTAATACTGGTTGAAAAGAATTTTCAAGATTCTTTTTTTATTTATGATTTACACAACATCTCAACTTCATTGGAATTGCGGTTTATAACAGTGTAAATTTGCTGTGCCCTCAAAATGACTCAACACAGCCATGTCTAAACCACTGTCAACATGGCCAAATTGCCATATGAACCAAATACATTTATCTTGGTCTCATCAGACCACATGGCATGGATCCTGTAATTTATGTCCTTAGTCTGCTTGTCTTCAGCAAACGGTTTGTGGGCTTTCTTGTGCATCATCTCTAAAAGAGGCTTCTTTCTGGGACGATAGCCATGCAGGCCAGTTTAATACAGTGTGTGGTGAATGGTCTGAGCACTGACAGGCTGATTTCCCACCCCTTTAACCTCTGCAGCAATGCTGGCAGCAGTCTTGACATCTATTTTCAAAACCAACCTCTGGATATGATGCTGAGCATGTGCACTCAACTTCTTTGGTTGAGGCCTGTTGTGAGTGCAACCTGACCTGTTAAACCGCTGTATGGTGCTGTAAGGCCACCTTACTTTCAGGGTGTTGTACTTGTTTTTATGAAATACTGTATGTTAACAGAAAGATATTTAATTAAAATATCTATATAATGAAATACAATGTGTGGATTTCACAAAGGTTGTTATGTAAACCTTTACCTATTAAAATCCTGTACACACTGATCTAAACAATAAATAGCATTACTTGTTAGTTGAAATTATACCATAATACTATAGAGGCCCTACCAAAGATGAGTCCTCAGCCACTAGGATAAAACCATTGTTGTCTATGAGGTAGCAGTTTATATCCTGGAGAGAAAAAGGAGGAAAATTAGGACATAACAACAAAATCAGCAAAATATTTACATAATGCACATGGGTCCATCCCCCACAAGCTGGTAGAAATCACTCTGGGCTAATAACCAAAGAGGAAAAGTTTCATTTCTTCATAGACAGTGTGGTACTACCATATATCATTAAAAAAAACAGTCACAAACCTGGGCAGGATTTCAACTGCAGTCTCAGAGACACAGCATCAGTCTAAACTACCATAAAAACATTGAAACCTGGTTGTGTGCAATAGACAACTCAGGCCTTCCTGAAAGCCCTGACCAGCAGGATCGTGAGCATGCGTCAGCAGTTGGAAAGGATTGCTAGAGTGGAAATGACATCTGGAAGGCTGAGACACAGTGTATCAAGTTCAGGTTCAAGATGTGTACAACACAGCCCAGCCAACCTGGACACCTGGTTAAAGATGTCCTCTCTACGTCACAACCAGGTGCTGAAGGCAGTGGCCCACAGCAAATACACCAGCCAGAAAACTTCTGTGAAAGCTGGAGAGAAGCAATGAGTAAAGCCAACACCAGCAACCAGCCTACTTTGATCAAAATCAAACTGGGAACAGATGGGTAGCCAGCTCAAGTTCCTGGAGTATGTAAGATCACCCTCTGTGAGATCCGATGTGGAGACAACTGTCTTATCTAAGTAAGTATTCCTATTGGAATTAACGGTCCCCTGGGAGGGCAGCATGGAAGAGGCCAATGAGTGACTCTAGAATTGCATCAGCGTAAATTGTTGTAAGGACTGGTAGGGAGGCATCTCGACTAAGACATAGGACTCTGTTAGGTACAGTGGTCATTGGACGAGCAGGGCTTGGGTCCATCCCTCAGGCATCTTGTGACTTGTCCAGAAAGGACAGATGCAATCTTGTCCTGAAGGAGGTGCTGGAAGGGGTTGAAGAGGTGAGGACCAGAAGGATGATATGCATCAATGTAGCAAAGCAGTGGCCCATAAGAAATACACCCACAGCCAGAGCACAGTACCTTTTGTGAATTCTGGAGAGAAGCCATGAGTACAGCCAATAGAGCAGCTCAAGTCCCCACAGTATGTAATATCAACCTCTTTGAGACCAGACGTGGTAATTACATCTGTAAGAAAGATGTCTAAGCAAGTACTTGAAATTAACAGTCCCCTGGGTGAATGGTAAAGGCTAGAAAGCACAAGCGGCTCAAATACCATGAGCTGATAGAAGATTGCTGGATAAAAGGCTGGAAACCCTGTTGTGAGCCAATTATAGAGGTGAGATGTCTTAAAATTGGTGACCCACTCCCTATGCAAGACCTACACCCTCCTTGGCTTCATTGGAGTTTCAATGGTATGAAACCCAAAAGCATATGCGTGACAAACAAAGTCTTTGCCAATAAGGTAATATTTTACAGTACCTAGAGCCCACTTAATGGCAAGACACTCTTTATCAATTGTTGAGTAATGAGCCTCTCGAGGGTACAACTTCCGGCTCACATACTGTATGGGTCTTATATCTTCTCCCTCACCTTGCCACAATACTACTCCCAAGCCTGGGCCTGAGGCGTCAGTCTGCACAGTAAATGGCAGCACAAAGTCATGGTTCTGGAGTACAGGCTCATAACACATGCACTCCTTAAAGTCCTGGAATGCTACCTCACAGTCCGCAGTCCAGACCACTTTATTGGGTCTGTTCTTTTTCGTGAGGTCTGTCAGAGGAGCAGTTCGGCTGGAAAAGTTGGGAACAAGCCATCTATACCAACTAATCAGCCTCAGAAACGACCTGACCCCCTTCTTGGTCGATGGTGGCTGGGCATTGCGAATGGCATCTACCTTGCTTAAATATGGACGGATGGTGCCACCACCCAGGATGGTTAAAGGATATCCCATTTAGCACACCTCTGAGCTTGGCATTTGCTGCTGTTCACCACCAGGCCAACCTGATGGATTCTCTGGAAGATGTCTTAAAGATGGTGGAGATGCTCTTCCCAGGACGAGCTATGAATGCTGAGGTGCTTTGCCTGGGGCATGGGATAGTGGTCAAATGCCGAAATGCTATTTAGTTTAGAAAAGTCGGAGAGCCGCCTTCCCAAATCTCACGAAGTATGTCTAGTGGGCTTCTCGCCTCTCACCCATACAAAAGCTTGAAAGGGGAGAACCTCGTGGATGCCTGTAGGACCTCTCTGTAGGCAACGCTCCGATATCAGACATTAATTTTCATAGCATGGTCTTTAGAGTCTGGTTAAATCTTTCCACTATGCCATCAGTCTGTGGGTGGTAGGGTGTGGTCTAAATACCCTTAATCCCGAACAGAGAATATATCTGTTTAAGAGTCTTGCTAGTGAAATTGGTTCCCTGATCTGTCAAGACCTCTTTAGGGATACCCACCTGGGAAAATATTTGAATCAAGCAATTGGCGACTTGTCTAGCTTTAACATTTCTGAGGGGGAAAGCTTCAGGGTAACGGGTTGCATATTCAGCTACAACCAGAATATAGCGGTGGAAAGCCCTATTCCTTTCCAGGGGTCCTTCTACAACCATGGCAATGCAATCAAATTGACTGTCAATAATGGGGAGGTTGACAACGGGGGGCATTCAAAGCTCTGCTAGAGCGAGCAGACAACTGACATTCTGGACCGGATTCACAGTATTCAACAATACCTCTATGAAACCTTGGCCAATAAAACCTCCTACCTATTCTGCTCTCAGTTTATTCCTTTCCTAAATGTCCGGACCAAGAAATAGTATGCCCTAGGTGCAAAACTTTAACTCTGAGGGATTGTGGAAACACTAACTGCTCTCTTTTTGTACTCACCCTATAAAGATTCCCCTCATGGAGAACGAAACTTACTTCACGCATTATAGCCTCCTCTGACTCTTCTGGGGACGTAACAGAAGAAAAACAAAAACCAATGGTGGGATTATCTTGTTGTATTTGGCCAAAGTCGGCCTAAAAAACCTCACTGCCCTCTAAAGGAGGAAAAGGGAGATTTCTATCCATCACAGTCCCCACAACCATGGCTCTGTGCTTTTCTACTTTGGACTTTTTCCGGCCACCATCTCGATGACTCGATGATTTTTCTTTAATTTGTGCCCTAGTTAAAACATAACCAGTAGCTATGTTCACCATCTGAAGCAAGTCTACATCCTGGCCTAAAATCACTGGTACAGGCAACTATCCATGATACCAAACGTTAACAGATACTTCTGCCTATCTATCTCTATCAGGACCTCACTAGTCAGATGTTCAGACTCATCACCATGGATGCATGACCCTGGCTTTACCAACAGACTGAAAACTATGATGCAGACATGATTTAAGAACAAAAGATTGACTGCTAACTAAATCCACTAATGCTTGCACGGTCTTACCTCCTAAATGTAGGAACAGTCACATATGCCGTAATGAATAATGAGTGGTTAGTAGTGCCAGGAAGGTAACAGTCTATTGTTAACTAATTTAACTGGGCAATTTGGCCTAATGTGGCCAGAATGACCACAGCTGTGACATATTGGGACCTTAGGTGTATTTGCTAGGGCTGCACTGATGGGGTGTTCATTGGGGTTAGGGTTATTGTGGCTATTGTGGTCATTATAGACCTTAAACACACAAGCACCACTACCCATAGGCTTACCGGTTGACGTCTTTGCTTGTTCCTGGTGAGTTACGTAGTGAGGTCTTTTATTCGTGTCATATGGACCTAACTGGTATCCTAGTCTGGACGGTCTTGCGGCAAAATAATTCTCCACCAGCTCTGCAGCTTCCGCTAAGAAACTTGGGATGTGTTCCTTCACCCATACCTATAAATCATGGTTTAGCATCCCCAGAAACTGCTTAAGAATGATCTGATCACAGATCTGATCTTTGGTCCTCGTCTCGGGCTTGAGCCACTTCTCCACGAAATCTTTAAGCCTTTGGTGATATGTCTCCGGTCTAATTTCAAACTTATGAAGAATAGCATGCTTCACCTTAATGAAGTTCCGTGTGTCTTCTGCATTCATGGCTACAAAAACTGCTCCGCCTTTCCTCTAAGCAAGGGCATGAGAGCCAATGCCCAAGTATCCACAGGCCACCGGCTGGCTGTTGCCAGTCTTTCAAATGTTGTTAAATAATGTTATCATCTACATAAACTGCCATTCTATGCTGGAGTCCATAGAACTATGAAGATTGGGGGCTGGACCTTGATCGTGAAAGGGCTGTGGTGTCTGTATATCCAGAGGTGGACCTCGAAGAAGTAGATCCTGGGCTGATGAGGGGTGGGAGCTGGGTATGTGGCCATGTCGTAGGTTGGAGACTGGCTGCTGTGCTACCTGTATGGACGCTGTTCCTTCTCTCATTACTCTCTGCAGCTGCAGGAACTGGTGTTCCATTGTCTTCTACCTTTTTTGTGGTCGCTGTAACGACCTCCCATTGGTCCTGCTGGCGCTTCTGTGCATCAACCACCGCCTTCATGATGCGTTTAACCCACTCCATACGGTCTTTAATAACTGGAGAAGGGGGTTTGGATGCAGCTGACCTTGTCCTTCTCCCAGGCTCTTTCAAGAGGCCTCCTACAGTGGGTACTGACCTCTCCCTTGTCTCCATATTCCCAGAGAACTGCTTGTGGCCACGTTTCCCTTAACTGCTGCCACCAAATGTTAAGGATATGCGTGACAAGGTGGGTAGAGCACAGATGGAAATACGCTCTCTGGGAATCAACGCTGAAGATGGGAAATTTTTATTCTTATTTTTTTTCCCCAAACAGGTTACATAGGCAGGTATACTCTGGACATATGTACCCACAACATACAACAACAAAATGAAAAAATGAACAAAATAATAAAATAAAGGAAAACAAAAACTATTCAAACATTGAAATAAATAGTCAACAAAATAGTAAAAAAAAATAACCTAATGATAAACACAAGCTTGTCTAGACAAGGAACCACACCTCAAAAACGATAGCTGAAATACACACGTCTAATCATTCCATCCACCCCTTGAGTTTCTCAATCAGCCTTAAATCAATACAACTACATTGGGCCACACCATTTTAGAAAATACCACAGGGGTGATTCACGTAAACCAACATTAAGCCAGCTGAAACAGCCATGGGATTAATCCACACTACAGGACAATGCATTAATAATTATTAATATTTTTAGATGGCATAGCCAATCCTAATTTAACAGTCAACAGAAATTATTAATAATATAAATAAAAAAAACAGAACCACTTCTGGCATACCCGGGAGTCATAGCGCTGATAAGCCCAGAATAAGGCACAGCGAATCTTTTAGGCTCCTTGTATCCGAGACGCTAAATCGGGGCAAGATCAACATTGCTTTCTAAATCTTGACTGTAGTATTTTTACACAAAATAAACTAAATGTTAAAGCAATGAACCATGTTTGAAGCATGCTTATTCTAACAAAGTATAATACCTGGAAATGTTTGACTTTCACGTTATGTATTGAAAGTGGTCCATGGTAGCCTAGGTAAGATTTACTGTTATGTTGGATGTTTTTTTAGGAAATAAATCATGTCATAATGGAAATAGCAAATTACATGCTGAATAATGAAGATACTGACATGAATGAACTGCAAAAGAAACAAAACTACAAAACTGATATGTAAATATATATAGGACTCAAATGGTTGTTAAGATTTTTAAAATTTTCACAAAATACTACTACAATACATTATTACAATATAATTAGATGACAAATAAAAGATTGTTTTTGAAATCTTCTTCATATGGGCTATACTAATAAAACATGTTCTTCTAGAATGATTTAACAAGGCAAGTTGTTATGCACACTTACATCATCGTCGCAGCTTATGGAACACTTCCCATCCAGAGCAGTGCACTACAAATGAGAAATGCAAACACATTAATTTGTTTGATGTGCATTTTGAAAGTGTAAACAGCAAAATTGTAAAAACTGTAAAATCCCTGTTATGAACCCTGTAAATCACTAAACCAATAGTTTTTCTGTATACCTTCAATTTGTTTATGTCATGAGTACATTTCAAGTCTAACCTTTTAATAATGTTATAAAACATAAAAAAGTAAATGTGTTATAATGCACACGATAACCAAGACGCACTCATTTTATTTAAATCTTGTTAGCGTATGCATAAGTGAGGTGGGGAAGCTTACCTGTCTGCTGGCAGTCCAGAACTTTCTCTGAAAAAACTCCAGCTTCATCTGTATTCCCACAGCTGTAACATATACATAAATCACCACCATAAAAATATTCTATATTGCATGTGTCATATGCTTAATATGTTCAAAAGTAAAATTTGAAAATAAAGAAACAGGTTTTAGGACACTTAAATTAACAATCCCGCCCTGCTATACATCACTTTCTTTTCTCTCTTTTGCATGTAAACTTAAGTGTTCCTAATCAAAAGAGGGTGCATTATACAGGTAACAACACAATCTACATATAGTCCTGTTATTATGCTAAAAGGGTACACGTCTGGAAGCTGGAGGTCACTGCCAGTTGTGAACACAACAGAATTCTGAGTATAGCAGTGGTAAAGAAACTTTACGAAGCATTGTTGTGCATAAAAGATACAGAAATATATACCACTAAACAGTTTTAGTGGTCACTGCACTTTGTAGTTATACAGACTGCAGTCCATGTGTTTTTCTGTATACTTTATTTCACTTTATTCAGCTCTAGAATTATCAGGACCCTGACAGAACCACCAGCGATCAGGTACTATGTTTACTATTACAGGTGGTTGCTCTCAGCACATTAGTGACAGTGATGTGGTGGTGGTGGTGTATTTTGAGCTGGTACAATTTGGATCAGACTGAAGTGCTACTGGAGTCACTCACTGTGAACTTCATTTGCAGTCTTAGAGCAATTGCCTGTGTTACCACTCTTTATTAATATGTACCCTCCAGGTTATTATATATGTAGCTTGTTATTTCTATTCAAATGCAGCTGTTGGAAAATTAAACTGAACTGATCCATCAGGGTACTTTTTCAGAATAGAATTTATTCATTATAGTATAAATTAAAGTAAAGTATAAAACGCACTCCAGCTTAGTTTCAGCTCACATCAAGCTCATTCAGGCAATTAAACATCTGCTACTCTGCCCACAGTCCTTCTATAATTCCATAACATGCTTCAGTGCCAAATTAAAGATGTCATATGGCAGATTAGAATTACATTTACATTTACTGATTTGGTAGCTGGGTTTATCCTGAACAACTTACCAAACTTACAAACAGTTGAAAGCACTCAGTGAATCATAAGTAATGATTAAGATACCTTTTTACTAAGATACCTTTTTGTTTGGTCAAAATGTTTGATGTAGGACGAACACAATTGCAAAAAAAAACATAAGATATACTCCCTTTTTGGAAACTGGGTCTCATGCAATGATCCCAAATATACCTCCAAGATGACCACTGCCTTGTCAAAGGAACTCGGCGTAAAGGCCAATCATGTCTCCCCTATTGAGCATCTGTGGGGCATTCCCAAACGGAAGGTGGAGGAGCACAAGATCTCTAACACCCACCAGCTCTGTGATGTCCTCATGGACGAGTGGACGAAGATTTTAAGATACGAAGCTCTAGTAAACTTATGTCTAACAGTGTTAAGGGAGTGCTGAAAAATAATGGTGGCCACACAAATTACTGACCCTTTGGGCACAATTCAGCCATTTCTACTTTTGTTATCAGTGGTTCAGACAAGACTGTGTGTTGAGTTATTGTAAATGCAAATTTACACTGTTATACAAGCTGTAGACTGACACTTTAAATGTACTACTTTACATGACACACTGACTGACACTACTTTACATTATATCAACGTGTCATATCTTCAGTGTAGTTTGTATGGAAATATAAGATCTTCAATAACAATAACTTTAATAACTGCATGCTACTAGCTATGCAGCAGTAAAAGGTTGTTGCATTTACAACATTCAGTAGATGTATAGGGCATAAGGCAGGAATAACCCTATAGAGGGTACTAATCCATTGTAGGGACCCATTTACACACTCATACACACTTACACACAAGGGGCACTTAATAAACAGAAATTAACCTAACACACATGTCTTTGGACTGTGGGCTATCTGAAGTACCTGAAGAAAACCAGACATGCAAGACATGCAGACTTCACACAGAAAGGACCCAGAACCAGGACCGTCTAGCTTTGACATGACAGTTTTACCCACCGTGCTGCCCACGCTAGCAATCTTGCATATCTTAAATTATACGTTGTTACTAGTATGTTGTAACTTGTACTGTGTTTACTATTGTTCTAATTCTGTGTATTTTTGTATAGTTGGTTTTTGTATATAGTTTAGTATTTTAAACTAACTGACATCATAGAAGTATTATGGTCTGCACTTTGCTGCATTACTGCTACAGTTATAGTCTATTTATATATAGTGCCTTAACTCTTCTTGTCAGTAACTCCAAATATGTTCATGCATACTCAGATTAATTACATATACAATTTAAGAAATTAATTATCTATTAATCTGCCAACAGTAATTATCAGACATTATCAGTCACTACTTTCACAACATGATGGCTTGAGGCCAAGGTAAGACCATTGTAAGACCATAAAGTAAATAAATGTTAGATACTCACCAATATTTTTGATGTAATATGATCAATAAGATGTAATATGTACCATTTTCGATTGACAAGTACAGTATAATGGCAACTAGCCAAGTAAAGATGTGTAAAGATATTTAAGTATACAAGTATAAACATTATAGGCTATGTGATATTAAAAGTCATACCAAGATTAAACATGTGGGAGAAGTGGCTTTTCTAAGTCTTGGTGGCAACAGGCTGAGAAAGTCAGTCCAGACTTCTCTATCCCTGGCCACAGTTCCAAGCACCATTTGGAGGAACAACAGACATTCCCAAGCCAACTATGACATCTAATCTGTCCAAGGGATCCTAGGTCTGCTCTGGGGTCTCCGTCAAGGGGAATGTGTCTGGTACAGCTTTACCCAAAGCTCATGCCCATAGCTGATGATAGGCATGTCGACTGACCAGAGAGTTTTTCCCAAAAACTAAGCTCCTGCTTTACCAACAAAGAATGGTACAGTGACTGCAGAACTGCTTTGACTTATTGACTTAGTTCATCTGTCAATCTCATGCTCTATTATTCCATTACTCGTGAACAAGATCCAGAGGTACTCGATACCTCCTATTTGAATTAGTCCAGAATAACATTTTAGAGAATTACACATCACAATGAACAATGAGATATGCACACTATTAAACACTAAATATAGAACACGATTTATTAGAGATGGGTGACAAAATGTAGAGTATAAATAGTAATCAGTCAACAACACAACAGGTGTGGCTGATACGTGGGATGTGTCAGAGTGGTGCTAAAACTGGGACTGACAGAATGTTTGTCAAGAATCCTAGTAACTGGAAATGAAGGGTGAGTGACCAAGACACATGCCTAAGCTCTACCATACCTATACTGACCAAGAAAAGATCTGTTTAGTAGCCAATTAGTTGAATTAGATAGGTTAGAGAGGGGAAACAAAATAAACAAAATATATACAAACTATTAAATCTGTGTTTAAAATAATCTTTATATATTACATGTATTAGAAAAGGGTATCAAAGGACAGCTGTTCAGATTCTGAAGTTTTGAAGTGAAACACTTCCTTATATTGAATTATATAAGGTACAATGCCAAGATGGTCTACAACATTGTATAATCACTGTTCACCTGATACTTTCATTCTCACCATTTATTAAACAAGCAGGGATGGATTGGTGCAAGTAAGCTCTCATTTGCTTAAGTTCTTCTCCTATGAGAGGTGGTTTATCGAGAAAATGCCCTGCTGTGGTATCTCTGTTTTTCATATTAACTTTATTTAGATGCAGAGGTGTTCCAGATCCAATATTCGGAACCACTACAGCATCCTGGATGTTCAGTCACTCACATGCACCATCTTCTGCCATCATTCTTAAAATCAGGAAATCTATGAAGCCAAGTTATGAATATCCAGTTCCCCCATAAAAAGCAAAAATTTTACCACAACCAGCAGCTACTTAAGATTTCAGTTCAACAGCTTACCTGATGCACTGTTAAAGTCAGGTACACTAATGCCCAGGCCAAGTAATCTTACAGTGAAAGTGCAATCAATACTGGACCTACTCATGCTGTTCCAGCAAATATCCTATAGTGAAAGAGTGAGCTTGGCCAATACATATCGATTCTTTCCAGAGTTGAAAACCCTGAAACATTTAAGTTTTGCTCAACTAAAGGGCAAAGGTAGTCTGATTCCAAGCAAAGCACAACATGCAAATTTACCACTTATTTCTCACAATAAAATAAACGTTTTACAAATGGGTTAAATGAAATCCTCGCAAAATTCACTATACTTTTTGCATAAACAAGCAACATATTAATTTTCACACTATACACTTAATCCTCTGTAGTATGTTTGCGACTTTGGAGATTGACATGTTGAGTAAGTCCATTAACCTTCATATCACAACCAAACCATTCACAAACAGCTAATGAAATGCTTTTATTGCTTTATGCTTAATTACAATGTTGTTATGCCCTAATAAAATCACAGTGATAAAATAACAGGAACTACACTTCCCATAAAACACCTGCATCCCATGACGTACATACAAGAGCTACATGTTTTTGCAAATGAACCTATTCATAACGCTCCCCTCCTCACAAACACACATTTTACTTACAAATGAATCCATTCATAATTATTTCCTGTTCATCAGTACAAACATTACTCACAAATTAAGTATTTAAAATGCTTCTTTCTATGCTACTACTAGTAGTGTTTCATTTGTGAAAACAGGGCACACTGTTATCTTGTAGGATTTTGCATGTGTTCATGCATGTGAAGTGTTAATGTGCATCTCTGTGCAGTGATAAACCAGCTTTGCTTTAGGCAATGTGTGTGCGCGCACGTGTGTGTATGAAGGGCCAAGGCCTGACGGAGAAAAAGAGTGGGAGGGAGAAGAAGAAAAAAACTGCAATGTTTCGCTGCAGGCATGTTCTGCCCATATCCTAATTTCCAGGATATGATGTCCATATATGCGACAGCTAAGAAGACTTACAGTGCAGGTCAGACGCATTTTCATTGCAACTCGCACAAATCTACATGCACACAACTGTATGTGTGAGTGGGTGAAGAGCAATGATGGTATTTTTGTGCATGTGTGGGAAGCTTTGCTTGTAAGGCAATGATAAAGAGATCATGAGACATGCAGAACAAAGGACTGTGTGTGTATGTGTGTGTTTGTGCATGTGCATGTGTGTCGAGTACCGAAGATTAATCCAGTGGAAATGCAAAAGCTCTAGGAGCTTTTCCAGTTCGTTAAAGAGCACAGCTGTCCAGTACACCCCGTTTCACTGTCAGTCTTTGCACTGTGCTCTGCCATGTAGTATATATATATATATATATATATATATATATATATATATATATATATATAGATAGAGAGAGAGAGAGAGAGAGAG
>JAUZST010091304.1:0-19448 GCA_034779995.1 Parotocinclus haroldoi
TGGTGGGCGTGGTCACCTCCCGCTGGGTTTGCTCTTGTCAACACAACTTTTCGGATTTCCTGACCTTTGATAAAAGCCTAAATTCTCCCGGAGATCCCAAAAATCCTCCCGTATCTCGCTGATCCGCTTTGTATCCGCTCTAAGTGGCGACTTGTGGCTTCTTTTGCTTATTCGCTCTCACGTTCTTTGGTCCGATTAAACGGAATTTTGGTCCAAATAAGCGAATAAAATTACACCTGCCCCCACATTGACTGTTCAGCAGGGTGTATGGTCACCCTTGAGTGCCAAAACGCACTGCCGGTGATGGGGTATGGACAGGATCAGATTGTCCAGCAGTTCTTTTGGGATCCTCTTCCTATTCATGTTGATATTCCCCTTATTTTGTGTGTCAGGTTTGCTGACATTGGAACAGGGAGGTATTTATTTCTATGGACACTCCCATGCCTGTTCCTCTCTACACCTCTGATATACCACAGTCTGCTTATACCTATTCATTATAACACAGCACAGATGAGAGTGTAATGTTGAAACAGTATACGGGTTGTGCGTTAGGAGTTGTGTTGCCGAGTTGTACATGTGCATGCGTCATTCAAGATTAGACCTTAAGGCTTTGGACAGAGAGCAGGACTAGACTAAACATTCCTGTTATGTTTAATTGGTGCCAATCTGTGCATAGAGTTCCTCGTCTACACCTCCATTTCCTCAAATGGAATCATTTACAACAACTTTAGCCCAGTCCCTTTCTAACAGGCTTAACACAGAAAGGTTGTGTCTCTGGTAGTTTGACCCAGATTTCTTTGTTAAATCTCACTTTTGGTTTTGGACTGTACTTTTGTAACTGTAAGGGGACACGTTTCCACTTTGTGACTCTCATTTCCTCTTAAGGGATTTTCACTCTACGTTGAAGTGTACTGTTTGATTCATTTCAATAAGAATCACAAAAATGCCTTTTTAAAAACTCAATTCCCTAGCATACCACCATGGTGTCTCAAGTCCCAGTGGTATCTTCCAGAAACACTGAAGGATCAGGCCGATGGAGGAATAGTAGGGGGGATATTTTCTTGACACACTTTGAGCCCCAGGGCAACATGGCGGGTAGCACTGCTGCCTCCTTGCAAGAAGATCCCGGGTTCAATCCCAGGGCGGGGCGGCCAGTGTGGAGTTTGTATGTCCACCCCGTGTCAGTGTGGGTTCACTCCTGGTTTCATCCCACAGTCCAAAGGCGTGTGTTAGGTTAACTAGTCTCTAAAGCAGGCCTTAGCACGTGATCCCAGAGGTACCGGCTGGCCCGGTATTTATTCTGTGTTCAGAATAAATTAAATCACAATCCTTCCCATTCTGGTTTAAACTTCAGAAGCTCATCTTAACCACGACTACATTAATAATGGGAATGGAGTTGCTGCCTTGCGATTGGGTGATTAGATATGTTAAGTTAAGCAGCTTGGTTTAATAATAAAATGCTTTTAAGGTGTCCATCAATGAACGCAGTTTACAGTTTTCACATAGTGCACACCGAGTACACTTACATCCAGGTGTGGAAAGGCTGCGCCACGAAAAAGAAATACCAAAATAAAAGTCACTTTCACTTTGTTAACATTATAGCTAAAGCTGTTAATATGAACAAAACCGAACTACTTCTCCTGGTCTTTATTTCTTCAAAAAAAAGATTTGGGGCTAGCAGTTGAATTTCATGTGACTATATCACACTTTTAAGCAGCTGAACGCACTATTCGATAAACAATAAACGTTCGAACAAACGAACAAACACAGCAGTTCTCCCGCGTATGTTAAACATTTAGCCATAACGTTAGCGTAACATGGCTTCTACGTTTGATTTCCACATGAAGCGCAAAGTACTCACTTTTTATTTTCTTGCTGGTTTCTATGTGAAACTCGTACTGCACCAAAGGGTTCGAGCTTTTCTTGGTGAACTGGACGTTGGCAGAAGTGAGGGCTTCTTTAAAGTAAATGACAGAGGTTGGAGTAATGGAGTCCTCTTCCTCCCCGCTGCTGCAGATATGGCCGTTATTCTCCGCAAAGTTCGGTTTCTCGTAATCTCCCGATCCAACTAAAGTGTTATTAACCTCGGCGTTCTCTGTGTAGCTGTCTGACATATGTTCCGCCATCTTCTGCTTCCTTTTACACAGTTTTACACAAACGGCGATAACAGCAACTGTATTTTTTTTAAACCCTTCTGTCAGGACATTTCAACACAAGAAGCTGTAACTCCTTGTTTGTTTTCCTTCTGACGTTTCGTCGATCCTCCAAACATACACAGTAAACTTCAGCACTGGTGGTACAGGAGGTCACGCGGACGTGGCGTGTCACATGACCGTCCTGGTACAATTAAAGGTTCAGTAGGGAATTAGTAGGGGGCGGGGTTTGACTAAACATTATGATAATATTAATAACAATACAGCAATAATTATTAATAGTAATAATAATAATAATAAGAAGAAGATGTTTATCTTCAGAAACAATCTCAAAGAGACTGAAACAAAGGTCAAAGGTTTTGTTTGATTTTGTTCCTCAATGGCAGGTCAAGGCAGGGGCAAGGTTACATTGATACTATTCGTAAGCGCTTTCGCACTGCTGAAAAAATATAACGTGCAATGAATGATCATGATCATGGCAAACGAGTGCAGTTTTTTTTGTGCTTTATATTATGGTATGCTGAAAAAAGTCTTAATCTGGTCTTGGTCTCTGCAACTCCTGGTCTCGGTCTTCACTCAAACTCGATTACTAAGACCTAAGATCTTGGCTTGGACTCGGTATGTCCCATTCTCGGTCTTGACTCGGACTGAACTGCTAAGAGTCCTGGTCTTGACAAGACTAAGGAACTCTGGAGATAACCACTTGTGCGACCGTTTCACCCCAAACTGTCAGTTGTTAAGCCTTGGTCATAATAGACTTTTGCATTTTGTTTTGTGTTTCGGTGAAAGATGCAGAGCAGAAGATCGGTGAGGCGTTTCGGTGCAGCCAGTATAGCACTGACTAGCAATGATGTGGTGAGAATGAGGAAGTACTGGAGATGAGTAGAGCCAGCTTTACTTCTGCTTCTTCACAAGAGAAGGTTATGAAAGAGAAAATATTTGTGGGTTCATCACATTGTCAGCTAGAGACATCGGTACGTCATGAACAATGTCATCTTTGCACACGGGAATTGCAGGAATGGTGCGATGAATAAATACGTTGGCAGAGATGAAGGCGTTGTGATGTAGGCATGGGAAAAATAATTTGGAATGCTGGAGATGGAAGTGACAAATCCTAACAAATTACACTGTATATATACACACTCAAACCAATTCAATTTCGAGCAGTCAGTTAACCTAACATTCATGACTGTGGAGTATGGGAGGAAACCGGAGTACCCAGAGTAAACCCGAGCAGACATGGAGAGGACATGCAGACTCCACATAGTGAAAACGATTTCATGATCTCCTGAGACGTTAAACAAGAAATCTCTCTCTATTCATGTGAGGAAACTACAGATGCAAATAAAATAAAAAGACATTTTCGGTTTTGGTTCGGATGCTACAGTTGGGACCCTGAGCAAGACCCTTAACCCACAATAGCTTGGATTGTAAGACTGTATTAATTGTAAGTTGCTCTGAACAAGGGCGTCTGCTAAATGACATTAATGTAAGAACGCCGATTTGTTCGTTAGACTGTAATTAAGGCTGAGTGATGAGATAGAAAGATATTAATTAAAAGCTTGTTTTCCCATCGTTTTCTGAAAAGAGAAAGCTTTACTTAATGTGGGACTGCAGTGATGGTGCAGGGTTCAAATCCCACCTCTGCCAAGCTGCCACAGTTGGGTCCTTAAGCAAGACCCTTAACCCACAACTTCTTGAATTGTAAAACTGTATAAGGGTGTCTGCTAAATGCTGGAAATGTACAATGAGAACTGCATTTAGGTATAACAATAGTTTTGGCAGTTTTGGTGATTTATAACGTATTAATTATTAATTAGCATCCTACAGCTTTTTTAAAATCCGAATCTGTCTAGATCGAAAACCTTAAATCAGTACTGTATTCACCTTCATAAAATATGCCTGGTTATATCCTAATGAAAGAGATTTGGACGTTTGGATGGCTAAAATAGAAATAGTATAGCGCGGGTAGAGATTAACTTCTGGATTCATCAATTAATGAATACAATAACCCACAAAGTATCTTTAAATATACCTCCATAATAACCCCGCTGAAAAAAACAAGCGTTGACCAGCATCAGATCCATGCTGGTTTAAGCTGGTGTGGTACTGGTTTTGCAGCATAACCATGTTGGCAAAGCTGCTAGCCCAGTATGATCTTGCTGGCTTTGTTGTTCAACCAGCATGTGCTAGTCACCAGCATAGACAGAAAAGACCAGCTGATCACAACCATTCAAGACCCAGCAAAGACCAGGATGGGCTGGTCACCAGCACCCCCAGCAAAGAGCAGCATCCCCAGCAAAACATGCTCAAAACTTTTTGACGCTGGTCACCACCAAGTCCAGCCTCATGCTGGCCTGTTTTTTTTCAGTAGGGATCAACGAGCTAGCTTTAAGCTTTTATTACCCACCGTATTAGCGTTTAAGATTCAAACAAATGACACGGTAGCGCCATCTAGGGTTGACAAAAAATATTGGCCATTCGTAAGTATATCAATCGTTTTGAGAAATTTACAAATGCATTTGCATTTTAAAGAGCTTGCTTTTCCTTGCAAAAGAAAAATACTTTTTATACTGGTATGCTAGTCAATTAGCATAACAGTACATGGTGCTCAAAGATGGTTTATGGTGGTCAGTGCTTGTCTGGTGATGGCTTAGCTTGTGAACTCAGGATGGCTGGCCAACATACATATAATATGTTTGTCTTTTCGGGTTTGTAGATGAAAATACAAGCTGTTCTTTTAAAGCCAAAGTAATAAATATGTTACAAATGTGCAACGTTTCTTTCTCAACCCTAGATGGCACTACTACTCGCTAACACGGTGGCTACCCTGTTGAAAAAAAACAAACAAACATTGACCGTCATCAAATCCATGCTGGTATGGTGGTTTAGGCTGGTGTGGTGCATTACCTTGCTGGCAAAGCTGGTTGCCCAGTATGACCTGGCTGGTTTTGTTGTTCAACCAGCATGTGCTAGTCACCAGCATACCCAGGCTGGTGACTAGCACAGCAGCATGCACTGGTCACAACCATCCAAGAACCAGTAAAGACCAGTATGTGCTGATCACCGGCATCCCCAGCAAAAACATGTTCAAAACACAATAAACGCTGGTCACCACCAAGTCCAGCATCATGCTGGTCTGTTATTTTTTTCGGTAGGGTACACAGAGTGGCAGTGTAAGTCATAAATTCATGTTTTACCTTGAATTACCGGGCACTGAACATGTCTTTGCTTTCCTAGACTAACATTTCCTTATCACAAATGACCCAATATATAAATAAACGCAAAATTGGTCCCAGGAAGAAATGTACTGTGAGATTTCTGCAAATTGCTTGACATTTTAATGCATTTTGACAGTTCTACTATGAATTTTGGGTAATTTGGCCACTTCGTGGTTCCACTGTCAAATGTCATAGTACTACTGTACAACGTGGTTGACTATGAACTGACCATGAATCATTTTAAATGGATTTGGATGGTAATTTGTCCACTTTGGCCACATGGTTCTACTGTTCACAGTATATTCACAGTATATTTTCTTGGGTTGCAACATTATTCTGTAGACTGGTCCTTCCGATGTTAACCCACACGTGCTTACGACCAACTGCTCCCCTCAGCCACTGGAGAACTGAAAGCCAGGTGGGAATTCAGTCATCATCAATACATTGCAGATGATCAAGCCAGATAAGTTCTCAAGTGGTTAATCACAGGTTTGCCTCATCAAGGTGAGGCTACTCTTTGAAAAACTGGTTTTACAATAAGGCTTGTTTTTGTGATTTGACACTTAATCAGCATTTTATCTGTTGCTAAATCACATGCTTGACAAGAAAAAGTATTCCTGTGACTTTTTGGTCAACTAAACACAACGTCTTCCCATTGTTTATATCTGTCTCACACTGGACAGGAAAGCCCGCTAGAGGAACACAATACTGTGGCAACTTTCATTTTTACCAAGCTCATACACAAAAAGTCCCCTTACCCCGTACAGTCTGGGGCTGAACCTGGGAGGCGGGAGCTTCATAAATGCAGCCTTTCCACTAGATGGCGTGCTAATGCTAATGTGCAACGTTTTGTATTTCTTGTAATTCGGACCATTCTGCTCAGTAAACAGGGGAATAATGAATAATGATATTTAATTATTGTTCATATTCAGTAATATTAGATCTAACATTGTATATAGGCGAATCAATTGCTTTTATGATATATTTATTATATATATTTTTTTGACTTAATGCTGTTTCACCTTCATACTGGGATTGAAAGGAACTGTGGGGTTGCAGGAAGGATCTTTCTGGTGGAACAAGTAAAGTGAAACCCACTAACAATAACACCTCCTCCACACTATTTATATGAAATCCTCTCTCCTAAGGCTCTGCATTACTTGGTTGGATTCACCATGCACATTTCTACGCTCACCCTGCTGTTTCTGGTCACCTTTGGAACGACTGCAACCTTGTGTGCAGGTAAGATCAGACCTACTAACTGACCATGATAATGTTTTGTTTAACCAGGCCGGTGACATCTATATGTGAATCTAATCTGTTACTGATTTGATCAGTTACTCGGTTCACTAAACACACTAAACAAATATTGGATGTTGCAGGACGGGTAGGAGGGACGACTGAGCGCTGTTTATGCCAAAAGAAAACGGCCAAAAGGTTAAACCTGTCCAATGCGCTAAAGGCTGAGATTTTCGAACCAGGTGTTTCCTGTTCAAAGACTGAGATCATGTGAGTGTAACAGTTTGGTTTAGTAATATTTTCACTTCCAATACTTTTAAGAAAAAGACACCGATTAACCACCAGTGAGTTTGGTTGAGACCCTAGACAGAGCCTGTTTGCTTCTATCACACAGTGTCACTCTGAAGAATGGCAAGGTTTGTCTGGATCCAGATGGAAAGCAAGGCCAGAAGCTCTTAAGGTGGGCAGTTTGTCATTACAAATCACGAATCTGCATGCTAAGTACTTTCTCTTTCTGGTTCTTCACGACTCTAACTCCAAATTTACCTATTTAGTGGGCAGAAGCCAAAGAAAAGGGACAAGAAGAAAAGGAACAGGAAGAGGCAGAAGAAGACCAAGCAAGTTTGAGCTCAGATATGCAGCAGTTGCAGCCATTGATTGCAAAAAAAAAAAAAAAAAAGATGATTTGGCTTCATGAAACGAATGAAATGAGAGCTTCACTTCACTTGTTTGCTCAATCCGTGCTTTTTCAAATGTAATGGACAGGGGTGTAATGGCATACTCTGTTTACGATTCGGTTCAACATAGGGTCAATACAGGGTTCGGGATTCTCACAGTTGTTGCTTTTACGTTCGATAAAGACAATCCCTATTGTTTTTATTCCTGAAGCGTAGACAATGCACATTTTCTTGCACAACCTTTGCCATGTTGTCACGTGCAATTAAAACAAATGAGTAAAAATAAAAGCAGTGCTGCTCCAACAAAATGCTCTATTATAACAGTTTTTTATTCTAACCAAATTGAAATAACGAATTATTGTTTTAAATTGGGAAGCACAGTGGTTAGCACCTCTGCCTCATAACCCAGATCCCCAGTTCCATCCCGTCTCTAGGCTCCACCCGTATGGAGTCTGCATGTCCTCCCTGCGCTTCAGTGGGTTTACTCTGGGTACTCTGGCTTTCCTCACGGCCTCCGAAGACATGCTTGTTAGGTTAATTGGTGTTTCAAAAGTGCCCCTTAGTGAGAAAATGTGTGCCCTACAATGGACCTTGCGCCCGACTAGGCCCCGGCTCTCCCGCGACCCTGACTAGGATAAGCGGATAATACAACGAAATTGAAAATCACAAGTAAACAAACGAGCACGACCCATGAAAGTAACGTAACTCTCCACAATGCACACCGTGCCACAATGTATCGTTACACCCCTGGAAATTAAACAGCGTGATACTATTGCATTGCACTGATATGACGTGACTTTGATATCGCATATAAACTGAATAAGGAATGATCTTTTGCTTAATCATATTGTGATGTGAAAAAATCTGCAGAGAAAATGATATAAGCTATTCTGTTTGCAATACATAATGATCCGCAATAAATAAAAGGTCAGCTGTTGTTTGTTTGATGTCTTCAATGTCTTTAATGTTAGCTCGATTAACGTTTCTAACCGTTGGTGATAAGAAACAATTTTCTGTTCTTACTGGATGGTGTTAATATTGAAAGCCCTGGTGACATGTTGATATTAAAGTATTTATTATCCACAGCATTGCTGAGAAATGAAAGACAAAAAGGGGTACAAATGTGATGAAACTTACCTCCCAAAAAGTACCATTTACCCCAGAGAGGGAAAGTCTGGTGAGTCAGCAAAACCGCTAGATGTGCAGTGACATGGAGGGAGCGGATTCCCAAAAGCATCTGAGCAATATGTAATTCTCAAGAATAAAGTTATGAAAAGTTGCTATTCTTCAATTTAACATGTTACTAAGATCTTTTTTTTGCCTTCCGCCATCCTTCCACCATGATCTTTTTTTTCCTTGTTTCAAAGACAGTACCTGCTCTTTGCTAAATCTTTTGAACGCTTGTTCCAGGTCAGATCAGGTCCCAGGTCTTCTTTCTACAACCATATGAGGTTGCCTTCAAAAAACTAGTAACGCTATTGAAACGCTCACCCACCAGTGCAGGGAACCAAATCTGAGTCCGGTCAGTGTCTTCAGGCCATGTTAATCTTCATGCGCATTGGTTGGATCATCATCCAGTACCGCAACATCGACTAATACACCAGCATCCAGTGTCCGGTGCTGGTGTCCATCATGGCCAGATCTGTGCCCACTCCTGATCCTGATCAGGACAAGTCGGGTTAGAGCACGAAGAAAACCGAAATAATATTTTATCAGTGTTTTGATAACCGAACCCACCACTAGAGACACTTAGAGACAGGATAGGCTGCATCTGCAGGAGGAGAGACTGGATTCAAGGATCAACCTCCAATGCTGGAACATTAGGACGAGCGAGCATAAAACAGGATTTCATCTACCAGGTCTTTGTGAACTAGTTATTTATCATGTGCCAAAAAGCTGATCTGTGAAGGAATGTACTCTATGTTCCTCCTTTCTATAAACAGACAAACAGCCATTTAGTTTCAGTTACTGTCACCTTGCTTCAAAACCTTTTAACACTCATTGTTTCGATTCGGAATACCTGCAGATGCTTTTACCCACTATAGGACAAACACAGTATGACAGAACCGCAAAGAATGGGTCGAAACCCAAAAGGAGAGCAAGCACATTAACCCCTACCTCATGGTGATGCTCAAAACCAACAGGCATACCTCACCTTGCCAGAGATGGGTACACGAGCCAGGGAAGCTCAGCACTGGGAACCACTGTTCTCCTGACTGGACCATGCTGGTCCAGGCCTTTGGTCTTAGGAACTCCAAAACAATGAAAGCAGAATCCCCTGCTGGGGCAGTCAATAGACACCAAGGAGCGCCAACGGGGAGCTAAAACATACGCCTAGACCTGGACCGTACCAGTGAGGAGTCAGTAACTAGACAGACATAAACGAGGAACGGAACGTCTGCCTGATGGAAAAGAGACATGAACCAGAAACCCTTATCTGAGCAAATAGGGTGTCTTTGTCAAACATGGCCATCAAGTGGCCTGGATGGTAGAGAATGAGTATTGGCATCAATGGCCCATCTCAGCGACACACACAAGGTTACATCTAGACACAAAGATATTTCAGAACTACTTATATACACACACACACAAGTCAATGCCAATTTAGTGTAACAAGTTGACCTGGGAGGAAACCGGAGTACCCGGAGTAAACCCACGCAGGCACGGGGAGAACATGCAGACTCCACACAGAAAGGACCCAGGCCGCCCCACCCTGGGATCGAACGCGGGACCTTCTTGCTGTGAGGCGGCGGTGCCGCCCCACCGAGGCACCGTGCCGTCCCGCTCCGGCGAAGTGAGTTCTGTTTCGAAAGTATTGAACCCCCTTTATTGTAGGCTCGAGATGCCCCATCAAGGCACGAGCCCAGTTTGTGGGCGGTGGTTTTGTGTGTCAAGGAGGCTCGCCGTTCCCCCAGGGTACGGGGTGTCTGTTTTATGTCCTCATGCTGGCTCTGCAATGCAGGATGACGTCCACGTGTTTGCAGTCAAGACAAAAGATTACACATCAGTTGTATTTTTTAATTCACATGACATCGATTGCCTGCACACTCTTTCACTCAGCAAGGCAAAAATAATCTAAAATTCTTCCTCATAATCCCACAAGCATTTGCCATTACAAACAGCGACAGATCGTCGAGCTAAACAGCCTACTCAGCGCCAGTCCGACAACCCAAGCAATGTGATGCGATTTTCCCTTTTCCCATGCGATTCTAAGTAGAAACGCAGTATTTCAGATAAATGAGAAGTCCCAGGATGATGCAAGATGATGAAACTAAACTTGGCTTTCTTCTGTGCGGTGTAAAGAGGAGGAGCATTGGAAGAGCAGGTTCACAGATCGACCCATGAAAAAAAAGGAAACATATTAGTAGTGACATAATGAAAAGTGGCCAAATCCGGGTTTCATGTAAACCAGCTTACGTCATCAGAAAGAACGCTGGGCAAATATGTTTATTGCTATTTGATAGATTTATTGCTATTTTCAAAAGCACCTACTTAAAAAAATCAAACAGTGTCAAGTTTAGTACTCAATGCTGTACGGTAATCTTTCGCAAGAGAATTAACTTTGTCGCTGAATATGATTTAGATTCGTTTAAATGTACGTAAACACATTTTTGACAGTGTGAATGTTTTAGCCCCTATGTGACCCAACCCGCCCGTTTCATCCGGGCTTGGGAGTGAAAACAGTGTCTAGGCACATCCTTTTTTTTTTTTTTTTTTTTGCAACACACCAAACCCATTGATTTCTAATAGAGTCTCAGCTGCTCTTTGTCTGAGCTCAAGTCACACAACTTGTTCTTCATGTGGGTTTTTTGAAACATTCTTGGCACACGTTGGATTTTTCCATTACTGGCATCGATCCAGGCTTTCATGAAAGAAAAAAAAGTCAGCGAACAACATTTCGGGCTCGTCGTCATGCGCGACTGCAAAATGATTTATTAGACTGATGAATAGGGGAAATGTGACATTTCGAATAATTATTGATTTTTAAAAAAAATGTCATTCATTATTGAATAATAAATAAGAATGTATACATTTGGTCATTCATTCATTATATTCTGCTTAATCCGCAGCGTCAGGGCAGGAACAACCCTAGACGGGGAGCCAAACCATCGTAGGGAACACACACACACACACACACACACACACACACACACACACACTATAAGGGACACGTTAGAGACACCAATTAGCCTAACACGCAGGTCTTTGGACTGTAGGAAGAAACCTATATTATGTAATATATTATGTTCTATCAAATATTTCAGCAAAGCATAAACGATTTTCTTGTTGCCTTTTTGATTCAAGCCATCTATTTCCGAACTGAAAGAAGAAGACTAACAACAAACATGGCAGTACATTAACACACACAGCAGACGTTGGAAATGAAGTGAAAAACCAAACCAAACACTGAAACTGAATGTAACTTCCACCAAAAAAAAAACCCCCAAAGCCATGAGAGGGAAATCCCAGTATGCAACCTCAATCCTTGGCTGGTTAATCCTTAATATTTCCCTATTCTTGTTAAGTGAAAGTGCAATATCATTTTTTGTTTTGCTTATGTGGCACAGCAGCAATTGACTTGACCCGAGGCCAGGACAGGGGACCGTCCCCTTGTTGCACCACTATGGACTGATGAGCGATGGACTCTGGGTTGGGTTCCTTTCCCCCAGTGAGCCTGCTCAAAATTAAGCAGGGTTGAAAGGAGAAATCCTGACGGCTGCAATTCAGGTTGGTTTCCATATCGAAGGAAATTCAGAGGAAGGAGAACAAAAACTGAAAGTGGAAAGAAGAGTCAGTATATAAGCTCTTGTTTATTCGGCAATTCGTCAGCTTGTCCTGAGCAGCAGCACTAACAAGGGCGTCTCCAAAAAAAACCGACCGAGGCTTTAAAAGCATCACCAAAAGGAAGAGGAGGAAAATGAAGTGTGCCGCCGTTTTTGCTCTGCTCGTGTGCGTGCTGGTCCTGCATGTCCAAGGTAGGAGGGATTCTTTCTTCTATAAATCAGATTATTCCAATAACTCTTTTTCTCTGACGCACGGACGTTGAAATAATGCATCTGACTCTCTTATTTCTCTCTTTATTCCTGCAGGACAAGCCAGGACCAGTGTAAGCAGGTGCTTGTGCCAGGGTCCTTTGGTGAACATGGTTCGGCTACAACGTATCGACAAGGTTGAAGTTTATCCTGCAAGTCCGTCGTGTAAAAATGTGGAAATCATGTAAGTCCAAGAACCACTTGCGTACGTACGGTAAAAGTGGGCGCGACGGTCTGATCGATCTTGATCTGTTTTAGTGCCATCCTGAAGAACGACGCAGGGAAAAAATGTTTGAGCCCTGAATCGAAATTTGCTCAGAACTTCATCAAGAAGAGCACAGAACTGGGGTGAGATTATTTTCCTCGACGAAACAGCAGTTCTAATGATGCCAAATGAATTGAATGTGAAAAAAACAAGGTTTTAGAACTAAAGCTTGTCTGCTTGTCTGTCATTTTGCAGATCACAGTAAGCGTGATGCTGTGATGCTGATCTGATGTAGGACTCGAGGTCCTGTGGATTCCTTCAAATTCTCCAGTCCTGCTGTTTTTACAACTGTGCATGCATGTTTGTTTCATTTCAGTTGTATTTTTCTCCAAAAGACGTCTTGAAGCAACAAGCTGTTGTGTGTATTGTACTATATAATGTGTGTTTGTGTGTAATTTATGGCTGTACATATCTGAAGTGCAATAAACGGAGCCCCTGAAGGTGCCTGAAACTTTCCTACAAGAATGAGTTGTGTTTTCCTTAGTAACAAATACCACGTTGATCATATATGCTTTATATCCATATAGGCTTAAATCGGCATAAATTGCTCCTATAAATAATAAAAGAATGTTTTTTCACGGGCGGCACGGGGGCCCGGTGGGGTAGCACCGCCGCCTCACAGCAAGAAGGTCCCGGGTTCAATCCCAGGGTGGAGCGGCCTGGGTTCTTTCTATGTGGAGTCCGCATGTCCTTCCCGTGTCTGCGTGTGTTTACTCTGGGTACTCCTTTCACAGTCCAAAGGCATGCCTGTTAGGTTCATTGGTGTCTTTAAAAAGGCGCCCATGGTGTGTGACTGTGTGTGTGCCCTGTGATGGATTGGCGCCCTGTCTAGGGTTGTTCCTGCCCTTGCACCCAGAGTTGCTGGGTGGGCACCGGCTAGTCTGTGATCCCGTGTGGATTTAGCAGAAGATGATGGATGTATGTTTTTTTTTCCCTGTTGTATAATAAAAAGACTGACTGACTGTCTTTAGCATCGTTTATCAGACCTTAGTCGTATTTCAAATACAAAGATTTTAAGATACGTTTATTCGTTCACTCACTTTCACTCACTTGATCCTGGACAGGGTCGATGGAGAGCCAGCAACAATAGGGTGCCAGGCAGGAACAACCACTGGCAGGTGCCAATACATCGTAGGGCACACACACTCACACACAAGGGCCATTTTAGTGCAATGAACTGTCTCCGAGCTGTGGCGGGAAGTTGGAGTAACCGGAAAACACCAGAGAACATGCAAACTCCACACAGAGAGGACCCAGACCGGCCCACCTCGGATCAAAGTCAGGACCTTCTCGCAGTGAGGCATCGTGCCGCCCTAAACATACATTGAATTAAATAAAAACTAATGTCTGTCTGGTCAGGGTTATTACATTACTGAACTTGAACTTTTCGTGTTTTTATTGTATGGCTTGAAGCCCACTATAATTAGTCGATTAATTAGTTGATTTTACAGTCACCCTGTGTACCGGACTAAATCATTTCAATATGCACATACGTACCTTATTTTATTCCGTTTTGATTTTTTACCCGATTGTCTTATATACAATAGGTGCATATTTGTAATTTTATTATAGTATACATGATATTACATTATCTCTAATGTATTAGTGTACATATAAATATATTTTATATGAATTATTATATTTTAAAATATGTTAACAATGATTTATCTTCTGTTTACTTAAACTATTACAATAAAGCTATTAGTTAGATGACTTAAGTTGAATTCTTACACCTTAATTCTGACATCTAAGCCACACAAGGAAGTTGGATCTTTTTAGAGTCTTGGGTCTCCTAAGGAGCTTTGTCCTCCTTTGTTTTCTTCGCCAACTTTGAGTTTTCCCTTTCTACTGCCACTCTAGGTTTGCTCGCTTTGGGCTTCAAAACAAGTGTAACCAAACACTAAGACTAATTAATTCTAAATTAAGATATTTCTCTTTGACAGTTTGTGAGTGCTTGATAATTAACAGTAACCAATGTCATTTGTAACTAGACAAAAACTAGTCACTAGGAATGAGCCTTGTAGTCATTTGCAGACAGACAGACGGACGGACAGAGGGACGGATAGACAGATGGACGGACAGACGGACGGATAGATAGATGGATGTGTGGATGGACAGACAGACATATAGACAGACGGACGGACTGATGGATGGACGGACAGACAGACAGACAGACATACAGACAGACAGACAGACGGACAGACAGACAGACAGACGGACGGACGGACGGACAGACAGACAGACAGACAGACTGACTGATGGATGGACGGACAGACAGACAGACAGACAGACAGACAGGCAGGCAGGCAGGCGGACGGACGGATGGACAGACAGACAGACAGACGGACAGATGGGTGGACGGACGGACAGACAGACAGACAGACAGACAGACAGACAGACGGACGGACGGATGGATGGACGGACAGACAGACAGACAGACGGACAGATGGATGGACGGACAGACATACAGACAGACAGACGGACAGATGGATGGACGGACAGACATACAGACAGACGGACGGACGGATGGACGGACAGACAGACAGACAGACGGACAGATGGATGGACGGACAGACATACAGACAGACGGATGGATGGACGGACAGACAGACGGACAGATGGATGGACGGACAGACGGACGGACGGACGGACAGACAGACAGACAGACGGACAGACAGACGGACAGATGGGTGGACTGACAGACGGACGGACGGACGGACAGACGGACAGACGGACAGACAGACAGACAGACAGACAGACAGACAGACAGATAGATAGATCAAATATTATAAACACATTTATATTATAACTCACAGCTGATACCATTCTAATCCAATTTAACCGAGGGTTAAAAGCCTTGCTCAAGGTCCCAACAGAGGAAGCCTGGGGAAGCTGGGGAAGCTTCCCCCGCAGTCCCTAGGAAGCCTAAAGTTACTCTTCCACCAGTCTATTTCCCTTTCAGTTATGTCACAGACTAATCGTTTTGATTCCTGTTTCTTGTTTCATTTCTTCTACAGAGCTGTCTTGGTCAGGACAATTTCTTCCAGAATGGGGTGTCTAGCTAATTCTAGCAGCGCAGCCATGTTTGAAGTGGTGGATACAGAGTCATGGCCAAAGTGTAAAGCGAAGCCTTGCATAATGCAATTTTTTATGATCCAGATTTTACAACAGTGTGAGGACATTCCATCAGGAGTACCGATTAAGAACTGAGCCAGTACAAAGAGCAAACTGAAAGCGAGCAGGTGTAATCAAAGCTTAGGTCTCGAGATTTAAAAAGGGATAACCAGTGACTGTTTGTCAGAGCCAGACTTTGAGTTCAAAACCTTCTCATTAGTTTTCTAGAACCTCAAGCGGTGAGCCACATGGAATAGGTTTTCTCCGGCTTCAGGGAGGAAGGAAGTTTTATTTCCCTCGTTAACCACAGACACTAACTAAACCAAAATTTAAGTCATATTTGTAATGCTGATTATTCAAGAAACAATATAACAGCTGTTAACAGGTATTTTTTTCCAAGATAAGAAAACGCAGAAGCTATGATTCATATTGATTCATACTGTGTTACGAATAGCATATACTAAAAAAAAAAAAAAAACTAAATACAAACAAATCCATACAATTCTAAACAAGACATTTTATATTACTGTATCCGTCGATGCTAAAATGACCAGCCATGTTTCCTTAGGGCTTTTGCTTTACATTCCACCCTTAAATCATCAATTCATGACGAGAAAGGAAAGTATTTCCAAGAAGCCAGAAGGAGAGTGGAAACTGAAAGTGGCGACGAGAATGGGAAGTCCCAGTCTGAGCATATAAAAGTACAATATGTTACCCATTCGTCCTACACCTTATCCTCCTAAGCTACAACAAGAGCATCTACAAACCTTCACAGAGCAGCTCTTCCAAAAGAAGACGAGAAATAGGAAAATGAAATCTGCTGCTGTGTGTGTTGTGCTCGTCTGTCTGCTTGTTCACGTACAGGGTAAGATTCTTTATAACAGCAGCCTTGGTTTAAATGCTGAGCCTGAAATAAATGCATGATTTAGCTAATGATGTTGCCTTGTGCTCACAGGACAAGCCAGGACTAGCATACGTAGGTGTTTGTGCCAGGGGACGTTGATGGACAAGATTCGTCTCCAGCGCATTGATATGATCGAGGTTTATCTTCCTAGTCCGTCTTGTGGAAAGGTGGAAGTCATGTAAGTTCGTCAACTGCAGTACGCACTTAAAACACAATTTACGTCTATCCGACTGGCTAACGTGGTTCATTTTGCATTATTTGTTGTAGAGCGGTTCTGAAGAACGGCGCAGGGAATAGATGCTTGAATCCGGCTTTTAATTTAGCCAAGAATTACATCGTGAAAGCCAGGAAACAGAGGTGAGAACATCGTCAGTATTCTTAGCATTAGCAGCGTGCAGTAAACATCTACTGCCTTCACCAAGAGGCAATAGCCTTTTAGCAACATTGTGCCATTATAAAACATAATGTTGTTTGTTTTTGAATTAAAACACATGGTTCTTGTGTTTTTCAGGAACGCACTGACAACAAGCAGTCAATAGAGGTGAAGCAAGAAGCTGCAAGCGTTGTCCTATAAAGGGACTTTCAAATGTTCGTTATTCAACCCAGGAAAGGACAGTGGGACCATGAAGTGACCATCAAACCCATAGCAGAACTGTATGGTCAAACTGTGAAAGTTCACATCAAAACTGTCGAGCAATTTACAGTTTTACTATGAAATCTCACATTTTTTTCCCGAGGGAGTATTTATTTATGACCGTGTAATGTGAATAGCTCCAAAGCGCCGATCGTTCTGGAGACGCTGTAGATCCTAGGCTCTTTCTTATTGTTTTATGAACGTAGGAGCTTTAAAAGTCCTCAAAAATCTTAAGGAACTGTAAAATCATGTGTATTGAAGTATTTATCCGTGACTCTATAAAAACCTCTGGAACAAGAATGCAGATTCTTATTGTTTCATCCTTAAAAGGAAAGTTTCTTCGTGTGAGTGTCAGCTAACTTAAGTCTTTACGGCTGTGTAAAAAGTGATGTTTTTGTGTGTTGTGTTGTAGTATTGTATTTAAGTTTTGCAATGTTCTGAATATAAAATGCCTGAAAAAGATTGCCATGCCTCTGTCTTTTCAGAGTTCTTAAGTTTTTTTCCGAATCATACTTTATATAAATATGTGTTGATATCCATCCGGTCTTATTTAAAAAAAAAAAAAAAATCAGTTGTGATTTAAGTCTGTGAAACAGTGGACATCACAAAAGATCGAAGCAATGGTTCTCAGTGGGGAGTGGGAACCCCCCAATGGTATCTGAGGAAAATACAGCATGATGACTTTGCAACGTAGAATCCGATTGCTTATGCAACTCTAGACTATTTGGTTCACCTGACCCATGAACTCCTGATGCTGTATTGTGGTCAAACCACTTAGGTCTGCTTCATGAAATGGGACAGGATTCCGTGGAAGGGTAACGAAGTTGTGGGTAGGACAAACTTCCTTCCTGCTGAAAGAGGATTTAACTATTTTTCAGATTCACGTGTTTGCGAATCACAACATCAGGTTATCCTTAACGTGACGAAGGGACAAAGAGAAACTGGCAAACACATGAATGTAGTTTCCCTCCCTATAGTTCCATATTGTATTATTATATGTATTATATTATGCATACTAATGTATTGTTTTAGGAATCTTACCTATGAGCCTCAGGTCTCGGGGACATTGGATGGCATACATAAATTGTCTTTATTAATGTGCATTGTCCCTGATAAATAAGTTATAGAAAATATGACAGGGACGCCCCGTTCCTCGAGGTCATGGGCTTGGTTTAGGGTGAAGAGAAGCAGACCAAGGGTGCCCTTGAAACAAATCAATAAAATAAATAAAACAACTGATTAATTATTAACAACTTGAATTATTTCTTATTAATAAATGACCAAATAAGCATTACAATAGCCATGCTATGGGTTCTTTAACTCTGACTGGTCGAAATCTATCTATCCATCCATCCATCCATTATCTCCTAATCCACATGGGGTCGCGGGCCAGCCTGTGCCCACTCGGCAACTCTGGGCGCAAGGCCAGGAACAACTCTAGGCAGGGTGCCAATCCATCTTTGGGTGCGCACACACACACAGTCACACAGTGCCACTTTAGAGACACCAGTTAATCAATCACCCATGTCTTTGGGCTGTTGGAAGGAAAACGGAGGACCCGGAGTAAACCCACCCAGACATGGGGAGGACATGCGGACTCATGTAGAAAGGACCCAGACCCAGATCTGCCCTGGGATTGAACCCGGGACCTTCTTGCTGTGGGGCAGCGGTGCTACCCTATAATGGGGTTATAATGTAGATTGGTGCTGGAATTAAATAAAATATTTAGGTTAATTCACTCACTGCAATGCGTGATTTTGTTTCCAGAGTATTCCACGGTATCACTTGCTGCGGTGTTTAAATAATGTGGCAATATTAATAAATATCGCTTATTCGGAACGAATCCTAAAGTACCGAAACAAATCCTGTTATATACGTGTAATTTTATTTGCTTATTTGGACCAAAATCCCGTTTAATCGGACCAAAGAACATGAGAGCGAATAAGAAAAAGAAGCCACGAGTCGCCACTTAGAGCGGATACAAAGCGGATCAGCGAGATATGGGAGGATTTTTGGGATCCCTGGGAGAATTGGTGCTTTTATCAAAGGTCAGGAAATCCGAAAAAGTTGTGCTGACGAGAGCAAACCCAGCGGGAGGTGACCACGCCCACCCCTTTCTTTATTTTGTTCGAGTTTGGTCCGTCAAGAGAAGGTATCAGATCCCACTGGATAAGTTCTTCAAACGTTGACTGGAATTGAGTAAGAACT
>JAUZST010091315.1:0-19447 GCA_034779995.1 Parotocinclus haroldoi
TAATAATAATAATAATAATAATAATAATTATTATTATTATTATTATTATTATTGTTGTTGTTGTTGTTGTTGTTGTTATTATTATTAGGCATACCTCTACTGCTTTGTAGAATATGCTGCTTCCAATCTGCACAACTTCCAAGTTCTGCTCTTGCTCATTCCGGGCACATTTGATGTAAGTCATCCAGCTGCGGTGATCCTCCTGACTGGCGTCAATAAAATAACGCACAGTACCATCTTCATTGAAAACCTAAGCACAAGCAAAAATAAATGTAATATATATATATATATATATATATATACATATATATAAACACGTCCACGACTAGCAACAAACTCGTTGCTAGTTAAATTCCGTTCTTTTCTACTGCTGTGGACACTTGTTGCTCTCACCTCCCACATGAGGTTATTGTTCTTGAAGAGGTCCACATGCTCAGGTGCGATGACCCTGCCCGTGAAGGGACCCATCTCCGTGCCTGCCTTGATCCAGGTTTTGGAGAAGATGCCCAGACCTTCACCTGGGATGGAGCTTTGTGCAATGATCACCTCACTAGGCAAAACAAGGCTCGACAGCTTCTGTACTTCTGCAAAAAGGTGAACATAAAAAATTCTATCAGAAATATATTTTTCAATATAAAAATCTGTCGTCCTCTTAAAACAGACTACGAGCAATCAAATGAGAGTTCAAGTCACGAAACAGGGAGGGTATAAAGAAATGATCATTCGAATAAAGAAAAAAAACAATAATAAAATAAAGAATCACTGTGATGCCACAAAGCCGTTTATTCTGCTGCAGGTTGTACCAGCAAATCCTCTTCGAAAAGCTTTGAATGATTACGTTACAAATAAGTATCTTACTCATTATGCACGGCAACAGAACTCAACGGCATAAAAACGCTGACGCAAAATGGATTTTAAATACTCTTTTCTAGTAATGAAAGGACTAAATTTGTTATGCTTTCAGTGTGAATGTGAAGGAACGGCTCCATGCACGTTTTGAAAAGAAGCTCATTCTACACTCGTTATCCAATAAAAAAAAAGTTTGCAGTAATAGGTTTGCAGTGGATGAATCGGATCCTTTTTTATAAACAGGCAATGAATTGGGGCTAAATTATGTAAAGCAGATTAGGTGGCTGACATGGTGTGACTGAATTAGCACTTCACTCTATGGCAAAGCTTCAACAACGAACTTTTGCCATTGTTGCGAAAAGTATGCGCGTCCCGTGGCTGGACGAAAGAAAGCTGTTGTAAATAATGGAACTTTTTTTCGGTCTCTTCGGTCCTTGTCCTATTGAACACTTTCTCAGGTCGAGTGCAGCGGCAATCAAATGAATTTAATAGCCTTATTTATGTCAGCTCCTGTTAGGCTGTGGAAGCGCAAAAACCAGCGCGCAAACCCGCCGGGAATTCAAGTGCGCAAGTCTTTGCCGATTTGAAAAAAAAAAATAATCAGGATTTACTTGGTGTTGGATATTTAAGGAAGCATTTCAGGTATTGCATGAACAATTCTAATTTGATACATTTTTTTTTACTTTGACACTTTTACCTTGGCTTTTTTACTGTTCAGATAAAAGTTTACAGTTAACGAACTCGAAAGATTGATTTAGTGTTAAAAAGTGTTATAATTAGTTATACACTTCTTAATTATAATACATGAATGTGTTTTCATGCTTCAAATTGTTGGATTTAAAGGGATATAATTTACACTATAGTCAGTCTACACTTTCTACTTTGGCGCAGTCGTATTGCACACTGAAGCTAAACTTTGCAGGAGTTTGACACCCTCTGCAACTACATCAGTGTACGTCTTGTATATATATTACTGTATCGTTTATTACATTGCAGAATATTCGTTTTTCTCCATAAAGATTGGATTACAATAAACATATATCAATGGAATACGTGCAAAAACAATTTTAGAACAAAAGAAAATTTGGCTATTTGGCACTCACCACCGGAGAAGGACTGTGCAAGCACTTCGGCTGTAAAGGCGGTTTTGGGTCCGGCTGTGCTGGTCTTCTCTTCAAACAGATGCTCACCGAGAGCATTTCTCCACCTGCCGTACAAAAAACTGTGCAGGATGTCTGAGGTGATGATATCGGAGAGAGCCAGGCTGTGCGGTTTAAATCCAGCCTTCAGGGCCATTGCTTCTGCTGGCAACACTGAACCCATAATCTCTGCTGTTTCTAGTTTCCCTTTTGGTTTAAAATGTGTCCCTTAAAATTGTTTAAGATTGTTAAAATCATTCAAGTCTATTTAGAAGCCGGCGTGTTGTTCTAAAAGCGTCAGAAAACAATCTAAACACGACCTGTCCTCATCATGAGCGATGTTGGAAGTGTTTGGCCCCTGCAGGCTCCCGGTGGGCTTTATATACGCTTTGGGGTCTGACCTGCGGTAATTAGTTATTAATGACCCTCCCCTTGTGTGTTGGTGGATTTGTTCTTGAACAGGAGGGGAATACGGTTGCATTTGATTGAGTGGCCAATCGTTGGGTATAGATGTGGAAAACAGTGTTTGTGTGTGTGTGTGTGTGTGTGTGTGTGTGTGTGTGTGTGTGTGTGTGTGTTCAATATCAAAAAAAGTTTTCTCAGAAATAAGCACTGGGAGCAAAGGAAAAAATATAAGCACACAACAGGAACACGCAACGCCGACTCTCAGCATGAAAACAAGTTGGAAATGTTGGCTGTATTAAGGGAAACAATGGCAGTTATATAAAAATTTATAGTTAAACCACTGCAGTGCCTGCCTTACTTAACTCTGCCAAGTTATAATCAATCAGTACTTGCATAAAAATATGGAAGAAATGCCACATCTTTAGTAAATTGGGCACGTGTAGAAATTTTCATAATTGAAACAAGTTTTATACAATTACACATTTAATATATTTTTAAAAACTATACTACAAAGCCATAGCCCTATCTTTACTGCTACTTAGTAATCATATCGAAATTAAAAGCATATATTCCAGTTGAATAGATTTTAATGAGGTGCTTAAGCACAATAATGTGTAAAGCCGTTTGGGTCAAGTCCTTTATTTCGGCCTTTTTCAGACCAAAGTGATTTAATATTCATGGATATTAATTTAAAGTCTTTGCCATTGTAAGAGGGGAATATAGGCTTTTCTTTGAATAGATCCACGTCTTTTTCTCTTCTTTTTTCAGGGTTGATGGACTGAGCTTAAATGGGTAGACCCCCCCATGCACCCTCCCCTTCCAACAGGGAGGACATCTATATTCCGTTCCCCGACTTGCAGGGTTTCCCATTCAGCTCATTCCGAAATAATGTCGCCTGCAAAAATCAATCTTTCACGGTGATTCTGTGAGCGAGATCTGACATCCATGCACTCGCCTTTTTCTTTGGGACGACTACAAGAGAATGAATGGTCCGAAAAAAAAAACTAAATCTGGTCAAGGTTGGGGTCTGGGAGAGAGGACAGGGAGACACGGGACAGGAGCGCAAACTGTGGAGTGAACAGGCAGAGAGACTGTAGGTGAGTGGCAGGGCACGAAAACAGATTAGGACTCAACAGCTGCTTTTTTGGGGGGCATTAACCCCCTCCAGATCTTCTCCCCCTATTTGTATTCGTACCTCATGAGTGAATAGGATTTGCAGACAGAGAGATTGATTTATATTTACTGGAGCTGAACATTTATTGCACTTTTATTGGTTTCACACACAACGATCGAGCTTCGAGAAATAAGTTCTAAACGGGAAATACATGTTATAATTCTACACAATCCGAAAGAGAAACTAGATACACAAATACCTCACCCCCCCACACACACACCGTCAAATTAATTAATCAATTAAGTTCCTTATTTATTTTGTTAAACACCTGTGAAATGAAAATGTAAACTGTAAAAATGTTATCTGGGAATAACCAATTGTTATTATTTGTGGTGTTGGAGTTCTAATAAGCAAGTTAAATACGTATAAAGTCCGCTTAACAAATGCGTAAAAGCGCAGTTAATTCTGAAGTTTATGAACAAACTGAAAGCAACCGTTTAAACGAGGCGTTTAAAAACCACCATTAATGACCATGGACTTTTGTAAGACAAATTATTGGTAGCTCTTTATCACTATTGATTTTAAAGTCTCAGCCACAGGGCTGAAAACGATCACTCGAAAATCGATTATATTGTGGACCTGTGTGTACGCTGAGAAGTTTGAACACTTGTTTGAGAAATTAACAGGAAGAACAAATAAAGCAAATATTTGTATATTCAGTCGCAGCTTAGAAACACTGTAAAAAGTTAAGGTTTTTACTGAAATCCTACATTGCTAAATAAAAAAAAACAATCTTAAATTATCATTAATTAAATATCAGATCTAAATGATAACTTGGGTTTAAATGTAGGGCTAATAACAGCAGGACAAAAAGACGTTTTCCATATGCGTAAAGCACTTAGCATTCATGGCCGTATCTAGCTTTCCAGAGCGCTTCAGTTCGCACAAAGCAGCAAGCTGTTTCGGGCTGCTTTTATCACAAAAGAAAGGAGACAAAATCCAGGAATAATAGAGATTTGCAAATGTTTTTCAACTCATCTGACTCAATGAACACTGGATTTTTCCAGCCTAAGAAAAATAGGCGACTTGGCCGGCAGAGCTGAATTGGTAGCATGGAGAAAAGAGAGGTGGGTTTTATGGTTTTATATAAAATTTAATTAGCGTAGTACAGCCCTTGAAAGACAATGGGGGTGGGGGGCTTAATATGTACCCAATCTGAATCTCACTTGGGATCCAGACTGCGGAAAGTCAAAAGAAGTATAGAGAAAGGCGAGCTTTTTAAGACGAGCTTCAGAGAAAAGGGGGAACGGACCGAGGCAGGTGACTGGCACGCGTAAAAACAAGGGGAGGGGAACACTTTTGGCACACAGCTGATCATTTGAACGAGAGAGGAGACAAAACAAAATAAAAATAAAGGTTTCCCCAGGTTCTTCAGCCACTTAGACCAGCTGAGAGGGCGAATAGAGCCGAGGAGAAAACGTTAAAAAGCGGGGAGCTCAAAGACGCGCTCTTGGGAACGCATCCAAATGGTGGATGAACACCGCCAACCAATATCATCCCTCCATCATTAATGCATATTCATCATCTTTTCCCTCCTTAACAACATAAAGCCAAATCGACGAACGCTTATTCGGGGACGTACGACGCTGAACATGCGCAAGAAGAATGGAATTGAGACGCGCCTGGCTGGGACTGAGGCGCATTCATTACCTCCTTTAATGAACGCGGACGGATAAAGTTTGAACAGGCGCAGTAAATCCTTTGTCACGATAATGTTTTGAGAATTAAGTTTGTTTGCAAAATAAACGAACTAGTCTGAATGCCACCAAAAACCTTGTTTATTTTTATTTTTTAATTTGGAAACACTGCAAATGATTAGTAATATTATCGATGAGCAACAGCTACGAATACATTTCGCACACAAATTTTTGCATTTGAATTTAACAAACAACTGACAAATGCCTATATATGCGATCGAAAAATAACACAACAATTAATAATCAATTAATGACATCTTTATGAACTACCTACCTTTTATGTTTTCATTTTTTAGCTTTAAATAGGTTTGTTGATTCGGCACCTGCATGCTATAGAAAGCAGCACCAGTCAAAAACTGAACCACCGGTGTACAGCACGGTGCAAAACTCTTAGACCACTTTTAGATTAGATATACCATGGTTTTAGCAATGGTACAGTATTTTTCCAGTCCCTTTATTAGAATACAACCAGGACTAAATGTAGGACTTCTGCAAGCAATATTTAAAAACAAACAAATAAATAAATAAATCATGAAACAGTTAAATATTCTACAGTGGATTTAAGTGACCTCCCCTTACACTTGAGCAATAGCAGCATTTGGCAGCTTCAGATGCCAAGATAACCCTGCAGTCCAAACAAGCTTGTTCACCAAGCCTTTGATGAAAATAATCGGAAAAGATTTTTATGGAGTGACACATTTTGGGTCCAGTCATTATGCAGTTGCTAAAACAATGGTGTAATTTAATAGTGACCTAATACTTTTGCACAGTAGGTCTACAATAAAACATTTTCTCATTATTATATTAAAAATGTATCATTAGGAATATAATTAGGCCATTTTAAATACTAATAATTAATGTATTTAAATTAGTTGTAAGCCCTATAAAGAAAGATAAAAAAAAAACATTGTCCCTCAATTCCTACCTATCGCATATCAAGCCTATAAATGAGTAACTCAATTAACCTTTCATGTGTCAGCGTAAATTCCCAAGATGACCTCAGTGAAATTCTAGAAGAAATTGAAATAAATAAATAAATAAATAAAGAGACAAAGAATGAATGGCTAGATGCCAAGAGCATTCATGTCTGTAGTGCTACGAAAAGATCTGACATCTGAGATAAAAATACTTTTTTAGTGGTGCTAAAAAGGGTGCAGTACTCAAGAAAGAGAGGGATATGACTAGTGGAGGTCAGTTATTTACACCAGCTCTTACTCCAGAAGATGACATCTCTCTACAGCTACGGGGATCTCTTGGGAGTAGGTGTTTGTTAAAATTATTTCCAATCTCACTCTCAGTGGTTCTGTAAACTCGGTTGGTCTGGGGGTGCTATCTTTTGCTAGTGGTGGTAGTGGTGGGGCTTGGGGAGGGGCGCAATTTAGAGAACCCAGTTAACCTACTGTGTGTCTTTGGACTGTGGCAGGGACCAGGCGTACTTACAGTAAACCCATGAAAACAAGAGGAGAGATTCTAAACTCAACAATGACAGAGTCCAAGGAAAGATCAAATGAGGGATCACTGGAGATGGAGTTGTGAGGTGACAATGCTAATCACTTGCTCCACCCCAGTCACCAAGTTTACATCTACCCCACCTCAACTTATATTCCCTGTGCCACCTTCACCTGGCAGCAGTCTTGGGTCAGCTGTGGTCTATGGATTATAGTGAGGAATCAAATAAGTTAAGATAAAGTCTGCAGGTAAAAAAAAAGCATCTACAGTTAAAACAGTGGTATTAAAGCTGGGACTGTGGTGATCTGGTGGTTAAGGTACTGGACTATGGACCAGATGGCCCTGGAAACAAAATCTACCGTTGGCTGCTGTTACTGTTAGGTCCTTGAGCAAGGCACTTATTCCACAACGGCTTGGATTATTGGTTGGATAAGAGCATCTGATAAATGACTACGATGGGGCTAATGGCACCCAAAATTAATATTTGTCTCATGTATTGACTCATCCTGCACTAGGCCAAGGAGAGCTGTGATCTCCTCGATAAACAGGTGGTATCTGTCACACAGCACATCATTAGAACATCACTGAATTAAGATTAGTTGCCAAGCCCTGTGAACTGACATTCAATGGCATCGCTGATTTATTAACAATATTCTTTGTATAGTTGACATGTTCAGTACACAAGCACCATTTTTAGACTCAGTCTAGTTGTGTAAATCTTTACTTTGTCAATTTGATTGGTTAAATGATAACAAGCTTAGGAAGCCAGCTTATAGACATTTCTTTGCAAAAAAACATTTATTAATTTACTGCTATACTAGACATGCATTTAATTTCATTAATTTTATTTAAATGGACAAATAAGCCCCCCTATATGATTACGTGAAGTTTAATTTGTTTGTTTCATGTGAATGGAATGATTTATATCCTGTAATAAACTGAAACGCTATATACATTTATACTCAAAACCAGATTAAGGACCTCAATGGAGGGATGCCGTAACACTGCCCTCTAAACCAGTGGTTCCCAAACTTTATCTGCAGTGTCCACGGTTTGTAGGTAACAATATTTGAGCTCCCCGGGTCCATACAAAGCTGCAACTTTTTATTAAATGAAACGAAATAAAATGGCAAATGATCTTTGCAGTGGAATTACCTCAAGTAACATTCATTATCTATATGATTTTTTTCTATATGACATGTTTTCTGACTCAAACATATCTCAATCTCATATCTCATTGTTTCAATAATTGTTTTACACCATGATACTTACAGACAAAGTCTACTAATTACTGGTATTACTACTATTATTACTACTTGTAATTCAAGCTAAAAGATTTTATTTTTGTTGGCAATGCATTTATGTTTTCAAAAATAACTATGCATTTTATTTGGTAAACCTGCCATAGATGGCTTAAGTATTCATTTTTGCTTGCACATGCAACTACAAGCAGTTGTTTTAATAAATTTAATGAAAACAAATAGCTGTATAGGAATGTCTGGTAAAGAGTTGAATTTGTAAGAAGTGTAGCAATTCGTGGGTTCTGATTATGTTTGTGCTACAATAAATATCCTTTACCAAAAGTACAAAAAAAAATCCAAAAAGAAAAAAAACATGAATTTTGAATAATACAAATGATAAAAGTCAGAGTTTAAAACATGTCTTAAAGTTCTTGTTAGATCAAAATGTCAAAATTTCTGATAGACAGACCAAATGATAAAGTCATTAGTGTGCATCACTAATCAGAGACTATATTATTATAACTGTTTTATTCAAGCCATGTAGAAACGAGTCTTTCCTCTTTTTCAATGTGCAGGCTAGGAAAACCCCACCTTAATGAAGACTTTCCAGAGTTGTTTAATTGCCTCTGACTAATTGGCATGGCTAGTAAATGGGAGCTAATTAGACAATTAATGCCAATGCCTCACATTCCTCTGACTTTCAGTATGTATGAAAAAGCTTGTATAGCCGCGAAACAAAGCATCAGATTATCTGGAAAGGAGATGATGGAACAAAATTCATGGTTCTTTTACCTCTTAACTGTGCTCACTTATTTAAAAAAATAGTGAATGAGAGAATAAAGTGTCAGTGATCTACACTTTTCACTCAACCCTAGAGACCTAGCAGTATTTAGTTTATATGTGCGCATAAGCTTAAACGTAAACGTGGTTAAACGGATATAAAATGTAGAATATCGTTCATATATTGTAATCTATTTTTAAAGATTTATTGGATGAAAATTTTTGAATAGTGCAATTTGAATAGATGGATATGGAAGCAGCTGCTGACAGAGTGAGTGGGAGACAGAGACAGACCTGCACAGTGGGTGGACATGACAATGCTCATGGTGGACAGATTTAGCAAATCACCATGACGTATTATTAAAAGGGAAGGTGATTGATAGCACTTTGCCTGTGCTTATGCGGAGCATAGGCACAAGAGCCATTCAGATTGAACCAATTTTATTAGATCTTGCTGCGATACTAAAACGTACCGCTGAGGAAGGGTAGGCTTTGCAAAGATGAACAAAATCAGAATTTTACTATTTAAAACCACAGGCCAAAGCTTACGAGATTAAACACACATCAAGAATAAATTGCATATCAACAAGGAACTGAAAATTCTAAGGAACATATATGGCCCAAATTTGCAGGCTAGCACAAATGATATTTTTTAAAAGAGAACTACATACTACAAATAAAATGTACAATATTGTGCAAAGGTCCTAGGCCAGTATTAGAGCTTTAACAATTATATTTTGACCTTAAATAACATATTGGTAACAGCTGCACCAAAAAAAGTTAAACTTGGATTTGTCACTCCATAATACTCTTTTCCACTGATCTTCATTCCTGATCAAACTTCTTCAGGCTACAAAGAGTGAACTTGGCATCCAGGATAAAGCTGCTAGATGCTGATAAGAAAATCTGCATAAATCATGACCAGAAATCCCAAATCGATCAATCAAACAAACAAAAAATCAATCACCAAGGTGTTAGTCTTGATGACTGGCTCACAGATGGAGGCAGATATCAGGACTGCCACTGGGGCAAAGCATTCACCTCTGTGTCTGACCTACACTACGAAAGACTGAAGCTGATCTGAGCAGGAATGGAAAATAAGACAGAGGTAGACATAATATTAGAGTTCGCAAATTACAACAAGCTCAAGCATATATAAACAATGAGACACTTTGGGGCAGACGCATCCTAAACACGGGCACATGTTATTTCATCTGCAAATGTTTCTCAAAGCTGAAACTTAGACAAAAAAGCAACACAACAAGCATAGTTACCTAGGTCAAAAGTTTACAACAGGACAATCTTGCAGCAGCAGCTCACTGGTTTGTTGGGCTTGCTCAACAGGTTAAGTACTGCACTAGGAACTTAGAAATAATCCAGAAATAACGTTTATTCTAAAGGAGGCATAGTAGCAGAGGTGAAACCTTTATCTGCACCAACGTACAGCTGAGCAATCAGGATGCATTAAAGTGTTTGCAACAATGCCAAGTGCAGTAGGTGTACAAACTTGTTACATTTTGTTAATTGACTTTAAATCCCACGTTTCAAGAAACGTATTAAACCATGTAGAAATCTAAAAAATGTAGCTAATAAAATAAACGAGGAGCATATTCATGGACAACCGTGCATATCTTTAGATTAGTAAATCAGAAATATATGAGAATAGTTAAATAATAATAATAGCCTTCTATGCAAAAGCCAGAACAAATTCCAATCTCAAGGCTTTATCTGACCCTGCATTTATTTAATTTACCTATCATTTAGTTGAGATGCCACTAATAATTATTACCAGTGCATAGTGACATTTACAAGACAAAAATTGTTGCACTTGTAATGTCAAAACAAAAGAGCTTTCAAAGCGTAAAACAGTGCTAATGGTGCTTTACTCAAAGTTTTTCAGCTCAAGGCAATTCAATGGCGTGCACTTAAGAGCAACAACTCAATAATCAAGACAGCCAATAAAGGTCTACTGTGTACAGGACTTAAAAAAACCAAGAACTAAAAGCAAAATACCCATTTATCCCACCAGCAGCTAAATTTTTAATCTGTGGTTATCTTGCTCAAGGTCAGAGAGATAAATGTATGTTCATATGTATTTACAGGTCCACTTAAGAACATATTTCCTCCCCTAATCTATTTGCTTTTATTACTGCTTGGCACCACTCTCACTATTCAATTAAGGGACACCTTCTGGGTCATTACAGAATAAATACTCATTTGCTAGTGATGCCAAATGTGCTTTTAGCAAAAGGGGGTTTTCATGTCTATTAGTGTAGTGTGCATACAGAGCATCTGCCCAACAATTCCCATGCTGCCTTTCTCATAACATGGCCCCTCCCTCTCGCTCTGGCTTCCTGTCTCTAACTTTTAAAATGTCCACTTAGCTCTACCCGCACTGAATATCAATTTTAAGTTGTTGTCATCTGATGTGTAATTACTGGTAAGGCTTGCTGGCTGACATCATCTCTGTTGTAACCACGGAGAGTGGGGTGGCGTGGGGGTGCAGTTCAATCCAGTAAACAGGACAGATTTTGTTCTCCCCCTAAAAACTACTCACTACACTTAATTGTTGAACTCTAATCTGGTGAATAACCCTTCAAAAATTATTTTCACAGTCATGTTTTAATGTTTCTAGGGTTGTAATTAATGACCCCAAGTATCATTAAGGGATCTGAAAAAGATGCGGAAAATATTTTGAACCTGAGCTCAATTTTGCAGCAATTAAATGAAGTTGACTGATCTTTTGACTTTAAAAAAGTAGAACGTTTGACCTTATTTTTCTCTCAGCTTTCAAACAAGATCTGGTCCCCATTCTACAAATTGCTGTCTGTTGTTATGCGGCAGTGAATATAGAAACGGCACAGTATAGGCCCGCCTGACATGGCCTGATAAAAGGGCCGCAACTCCTCTCTGCATTTTCTTCTAACATCCATGAAAATCCGAGACAAAACCAGACACTGTTCCCAGTACAGAGGAGAAAGGAACACCAGCAGTGTATGCCTCCCCTCCTCGCGACCTGAGTGTGGGGGGTAGCAATTAACCACCAGGCAAAACACAATCATTTCAGAGAAAGACAGAGGAGAAAAATTCAAGCGTATCCCCTTTCTCCAGCTTGGCAGATTGCACCTCTTTTCATCCCACGCTTTCACAAATCAGTTTCCCTTTTTCCGCAAAGCACGGTCAAAGCCCAGACAGCAGCCCCTTTTTTAGCCCCGGCTCAAAAAAAGACAGCCAGAGATGTCCGAACATCAATTACATGTTTGTTCACTTTTGGGTGACACTCGGTTGACCCCTGAAGAACCTACTCTGAAAGGGCCGCAAAAAAGTCTCCTCCTCCTGCTGCCCGTTTCCCGGTGCCAATAGACTACCCTCAGGCCATTAACCCATTGTCAACCAAATGCAACTTCTGCATTAATGAACCTATTATGAGGTCTGCAGTCAGAGAATGAGAAAAATAAAGACACCTACTATTCAACTCATGGAGTGGGCCTTGGCAAGAAGACATAATAAGAGACCCTCAATGATGCAAGTTTAAGGAGTCTGAAGGAACACAAACTAAATAGAAATTTGTGAAGGAATTTAAAAACAATTGCAAAGAGCGGGCATTTAACAAATATGCACTTACATATCTCTACTTTTAGTTGACATAGATATTTTGTTAACATGTTAAGTTTGTTACCATGAATCAGCCAAATAAACATTTATAACTCCAAGTCTCGTTCAAGAACAGAGCACGATATAATCAATTCTCATCTGTAGAACATACAAGGTCATTCCCTTTTGCATTTTTGCACACTAAACTTTGTACACTTTGTGCTGAATGTGCAGGTTATTGGGCACCTGCAGCTCTGGTAAGTGTGCACCAGAGGGATCTCAGTCTGATGGAGGCAGAAGGGCCATGGCGCCGGCTGTGTGTGGTATCGTAAAGACATTAATCACTCCTCGCCAAAAGCCTCTGCTGACAGCACCCAGACCGGCTGACTTCCATCCATATTGGCCTGTTTCTTATGTTAATGCAGGAGTGGGGCCCACTGAATATCTCCACTATTTGTCAAATTCTCTTCCACACAGAAGGGACTTGACATTTCTACTGCTTTTTAAAAAGCATTATCATAGGTGGTGCTGCCACCCAGCCATCCATCCTCCACCCTGCAACACAAACATAAGCCCTGGTGCAACTTGCTCGCTCACTGCGACCAATGGCCCATCCCTAAATGGTCAATGACTTTTAAATAGCAGGCAATAGAGTGAGCATGAATGGCAAACCAGCTAATTTGACTCTGTCATTCCCTCATTCGAGTCCATCGCCTTGAAAACGGCTCTCATTAAAAGCCTGAGGCAATCTTCCAGATGATTGAGGGCTGTTATTATGAACCTCAAACAATTAATGTCACATTACTTTAAGTGCATTATTCCCTTCATTAGGCATCTTACGAAGAGACCTATTGGAACTTTTAAAAGCCATATATACATGAGCAGAGCTTGAAATGGAAGAATAGAGAAAGCCCAAGAAACAGAAAGACAGAGCTGGCCACCCAGGTGCATACAGCTATCATTATATAAATCAAAAAATATTTCCTTTTAAAGTAAAAAGTAAGAAAAAGTATGCGTATCAAGAGTAATTAACATAATAAAGGCTTTTCACATGCCTCAAAGCTCACTTGAGAAAAGTCAGTATATCATTAGAAAGTACAAATTGTGCCCTTGTAAGATCTTTGGGATACCAGTGACAGAAGGCTTGTACAGTATTTTAATGTATTCCTTGACATTGTGATTGTTCACTGCTCTGCTCTCTTGAACTGACAGACACTCATACTGCAAGCTGCATGTGTTTCTGTAATCAAAATCAACCTACAAAAACTTGTGTGATGTCTGCTGAAATGTTTGTTGGTGATGCATGAGGATAAAAACGTAATTATCCATTAACCTTTTTGTACATAAAAATGTCTACATCAAAAGTGGATATTTTTGCAGTCCTTCTATTTTCTTATCATCTATGAATCCTCATGATTTAAATTTCACTTGTATAAACAGGAAAATCTGTTCACACTATTTAAATAATTATTTTGCTTTTACGTTAAATATTTTTCATTTGAGGATTGAATCTGCTGTTTAAATAAAATTTTACAATTTATTCATTATTTTTTACAAGCCAAATTGATTTATATAGAGTTTTTTTGTACATTGGGGCACTGTCTTAAAGCAGCTCTACAAATATCTGGCACAAACTTTTCACCGTGGGAGGAAACAGACTTAAAAAGGGAACCAGCCTCCTTTAGCAGCCTAGATGATTCATGTACAAATTAAACTAAGCTACTTAATTAATAAGTGTACATAAATAGATTAAATAAATGTAAGACAAGTATTAAAGAAAGAACATATTTATGGAATATATAATAAATAAAATGAAATATACTAATATATAGGCTATAATAAATTACATATAATACAATATTATGATATATAATATATATACAATATAAGAGTATATTAAGACAAAGTTTAAAACTATAAAACATAGATCACTGTATATTTTAATAAAATATTGAAAAGATTAACATAAAGAATATGCATATCAGCATTATTTATACCAGTTAAAAGACTAATTCTAGGCTCTCGTGTCCTCAGCTCTCTGATGTGGCCTGGAGAATGGTATGGGGACTGAAACTAATGACAGAAGCACAAGCTTGAATGGAGTCAGGCTTGGTACTGGAAAAGTGATCAGGGACCATAATTATCTGTTTATTTGTTGACCATGTACAACTATACTGTTTATTGGAACCAACATTATGGAAAATATCTCATATTATATTTATTCAAAAATATTGTATTATTTTCAAGTGATATTTCCAGCATGCCTCAAATGGTGCAGTATACCATTTGATCATTTCAAACACTTTAAATCATCAACCATACATTTAAGTAAATTGTTTTGACGTACAAATGCATTCTGTCCCTAATTATTGATTTACTACATACAGTACAAAACATTGGCTCATTGTGATTGCACAGATCAGGGACTGGGATATATATTACATGATCAATTGGCTCTCATAGATGATGTGCTGGATGTGGGAGAAATGTGCTGGCACCCCTGGAGTTGACAAAAGCCAAACAGTTAACACCTTGGTCATCAATGCTTGTGGGGTGCTCCCAGTGGCCCCACCACTGGTGGGACTGCGATAGCCTAGCAATCCAATTGCTTGAATTATAAGACTGTATGAGTTGTAAATCACTCTGGATAAGGGCATCTGCAAAATGCTGTAAATGTAATGTAAAGGAAATGGTGATCAGGCCACCCAAGGCTCCTGGATGTGAGTGAAACACAGGCACTATTGGAAAGGGTTGCACTGTGGAGAGTAAGCAAGCTGGTGGATGAAATGTGATGCTCAGTTTGTTATGCCAGTTTTACACATGCCACTGACCAAAACATTGCTGCAGGCAAGGTGGCCATAATATTTTGGGCTCATCTGCATACGGTTACACTTAATTAATCACAAAAATACAATATATTATGTAAATAAAGAGTGTAGCCTTACATAGAGCTAATGATTTAGTGGTGACAAAATTGAGTTGCTTTTCAAATACAGTTGAAACTGCTCTGAACCCGTTGGAAGTACCACGAGTTCAACATTAATGAGTCATAAAATCATCATAATAGGCACACAGCCCAATTATGTTGGCAACACGGTATATAATAACTGGTAAAATCTATTTCAGCAGCAATTTTGTTTTTTTTTTTAGCTGAACAGTCTTGCTCAACAGTGAGGAGGAAGGACCCCAGGACTTTGAATGTGCTGGTATATCATTATGACTTGGATGAAAATCAGACTACAGGGCAGGAGTAATTAATGCAGAAAAATCAAAGAGCGCACTGGCTATTCCTTATAAGCGTAAGCACAAAGCAATCACAATTGAATGCAGCCAAGTACACAATGTTTTAATGTCAAATGGTCTCACAGTATGACACTGAGCCTTGGCCGTACTTGTTTAGAAGGACTGGTGAGACAATATAGTGCGAGCGTGTGTATTAAAATAGATAGGAATCCATAAGATGTCTCAATCAATAACTACTTACAGTTTTGCAGTACATTGGGTAAACTGAGAATTCTTCTCTTTGATATTCCATCACTTCAAGCTGGTTACCCACTGTGAAGGTGGAGGCTGCAGTCAAAATGAAAGGCGATAGTAAGGGGTGGGGGTGTGAAGGGGGATTTGTTTGGGTGAGAAAGATAAGATCATTTCATAAGTTAATCAAACTTTTCATCTCTCTTAAGAAACTTAATACAAAAACAAATTTAGTAGACTGTGTGCCAAGGTACCAAATTGAAAGTGTAATGACCCAGGCTTGATCCAATGAAAATGGAATGAGATGGCTTTGTCAATATTTTCAATAATAGACTCTCAGTTGGAGAGCCCGATGCAGCTGCTGGATCGACAGAATACACAATATATCCAGGCAGACTTAATAGTAAACTGTTCAGCACCACTTGCTGATTAATAGGATAGCAAACTGGGCTGATACATAGCAGCGTTTATTCATTCCTAGCTGCATCTACAGGTGATTACAAAGGCGAAAAGGTTCTATGACAATACACTACTGCTGGTTATATTTGCTATGGTTTCCCTGCGGATGGAACTAGATAGACGGTATCAGACTTTAAAGCTGGTGATATGAAATATTAAGAATTTTTTTACTTTGACCCCTGGCATTGCAGTTAAGGTCAGTGAGGATCAGTAAGATCCCTGAGGAAAAACAAAAGAATTACATACAAATAAAAAGTACAAATATAAGCAATAAGCTTATACAAGCTTATACAAAATACAAGAAATCCACTGTGGCTCGGTGGGTCTAATCACTGTGAGAAGGCCCTGTGTGTGATCCCAGGTGGAGATGTCCATGTGGATTTACTCAGAGCGTTTCAGTATCCTACCACAGTCTAGAGACATACTTTAGGTTAACTGATTACACTAAAGTGGCCCTAGTGTGTGTATGTGTGTGTGAGGTTGTGTATGAGTGTGTGTGTCTTACATAGATTTGCCCCCTGTCTAGGGTTGTTCCTCCCTTGCACCATGTGCAGCCGGCTAGGCACTGGCTGTCCCGCCACCCTCTCCAGGATTACGCATGTCATAAGTGTATGGTAAAAAAATGCACACATTGTTTTTGCATAAACAGTACTGTATATAAGTATACTGTATTAAGTAAAAGTATTAAGTCTTATTTTAGGAATGATATAATAACCATATATAATTATGAATTTTATTATTAAAATACAATCAGAAAATACAGAACGATTTCATTAAAAGCATATTTCAGCATTAAAAAACAGCTTCTATAGGCTACAGGAAAGTATTTAGCGTAACCTCTTCCAGGAGCTTCATCAAGATACCAAGTTAATAATTATGCAGTCCTACTTACTGAATCAAAATCGTCTTTGTGGAAGTAGGCAGCCAGGATATCCAGGATATATATATAACTTTTGTGGAAAAACAACAGGGTGAAAAGGCTTAGATATGTTAAAGCTCACACAGATTTGAATAAAAATCAGTGAAAAAGAGTATTATGGAGTGATGAATCGAAGTTTTTGAGTGCAACAATGTTTTATAAGGTCATTATACCATGGATAAAATAACAGCTACGGGTGGTCTAAAAGTACAACACTGTGTATGTTTTATGCATTAAATAAAGCCCTAAATATACAAGTAAATTAACTGAACCATCTGGTTGTGTTCAAAGCTGGTTGGGTTATATCCTTAATACACATTATAACACAAAATTTTCAATCCCTCTAAATTATCTTAATTAATGAAAAGTTTGATGTGATCTGTCACAATATTTGCATTATACCCTTTGTTCAAAATCTCAGTTCTGGTTCAGACCTGGTTAGATCTGACCTTAATATCACAGATGTTACAAACACAAGCACATTTCTTAAGAATCAAAGCAGTAATCATTAAGTTGTTGTTGGTTGTTATGGTGTTGCTATGATACATTTATTGGGGTGTTATGGCATCTCCAGTGGTATCTTGGGCTGTTTCGAAATGCTTTATATGCTCTTCCCAGTGTCTGCACATTTGTGTGATAATATCTAACTACTGGGTATAGTTTGAGACACACATGGCAATGTTAATCAAAAAGACCCAAAAAAGAGGTGCATTCATCTAGGATAAATGTCTTTAATTAATTGATTTCATTACTAATTTAAATAAATACATGTTATTTAAAATAGCACACTCCCTCTCATGTTCTGTTGCTTAATTGCAGCATTTACCAGGTCTTCTTACTCAGAGCAACTTAGAACTGATACAGTCCAAGCAATTGTGGATCAAGGGGCCTTGCTCAAGAACCCAAAGTGGCAGCTTGGCAGAGTTAAGATTTGTACCAGGAACCCTTTGAACCCACAGTCCAGAACCTTAATCAGTGACCCACCACAGTCTTACAGAAGTAAACTGAGACTACAGCAAGTAAGTGCAGCTTGGTGGAAATGGGATTTAAACCCTTAACCTCTTGAGCTGTAGTCCAGAACTCAATGCCCTGTTAGCTACCACTGCATCATTAAATTACAACTTATGTATAATAATCTTGATCGAATCTATGAATTTATAATATCTCTACTTGCCACAATTTGAAATGGTCAAACATAATGGTAATGACACTGGATAGCACTTTCCCTATAACAGGCATAAATAGTGGATATTACACTCACTGTTTGGGGCTTTTTTTGTACAGTAGCAGAGATTTTCAAACAAACTTAAGAAACAGATATAAACGCTCTCCAAAAATCAGTCCTTTGAAGCTCTATTTATTTTAAATCTCTTACTAGCCCTCTCACCCAGAGGTCAGTGTGAAGTTAATCCACTGGATACTTGGTTCTGCTTTCTGTTGTGTTAAAGAAGCGCTCTTCTCTTTCTCTTTAGCACAGTATGCATCTTCCCATGATAAGCTATTTAAGAATTTTAATACATGAAAGATATGACAGCATAAGACCTCAAGAATGTGCCAACACAGTGCACAATAGTATTTGTCACACAATGGTGACTTGGCTCTCTTTTTATTTCTGTCGCTATGGAAGCTGAAAGGCCGGTTAAGACTCAGTGATTCTTTCTACTCTCTGATGGGCATGCTCTACAGTACAAGAACATTGGAAAGGAGTTGGCAGTCTCCCAGAACCACCTTCCCTCCCTTCCTACGTACCTCTTATCCTCCTGTGCTACTGAGACTCAATTTTCCACATTCAAACTGGTTGCCATTTCAAGTTCTTTTTGCATTTGATCTATAAGGACTACAGAGATCTTGTAGTCTGATAGGGTTCGTTCACAGGGTGCAGGACGTCTTTCAGTACATAGAATTAAAAACGTCACAGCAGGGGGAACGCTTTCACATACTGGGCCCCCATCTATGAAATAAACTTCCCACTTTAGTTAGAGATTCAGACACTCTCCATTTTTGTATGTCTAGGCTAAAAACATTCTTATTTACTCAGGCTTTTAGTTAGATTTAGACTATGACGTATGGCTCAGGTTGGCCCTTGCCTCTTGGCTGTATTAATTTCTCCCTTTAGCTATGCTGCTATAGTTAGTGCTGCTGGAGCTTCATGCAAAATGGCAGCAGAGGGCGCAAAACAGGGTGCCAATTCACACACACACGTGCGCACACACACACACACACACACACACACACACACACACACACACACACACACACACACACAC
>JAUZST010091336.1:0-19442 GCA_034779995.1 Parotocinclus haroldoi
CGATGGCATCATCCCCTGGGGGATTTGGCTGCCTACACCTGCCACAGATGTCTAACATAAAAGAAACACTTTCTCACTCTGTCTCCCTTGTTCTAACAGAATACTATAAACAACTGTTCACAGTGACTTAATTTGCAACTAACCAGTTCTTTTAAATGTCTTAAGACAACTGGAAAGCTAACTATTATACAGAGAAAAAATCTGTTGCGGAACGAAAATAGGCTGAGTGTCCCATGTAGTTTTGTACACGCATAATTACAATGTTGTTAGTGATATTTAAACACTGTTTTCAGATCGGATTTTTGGCAAGGATAAAGTTTAAATGCCCTGCTAAAGAGGGTGCTTACGTTTTTTGTGTGTCGTCCAAGTGATTGGCGGAGAGAGAGGGAGGAATTGCGCAATACCCGGAAGTTTTCAGATTTAGGGGGTGTGCGGTGTTAGGGGCCTTACTGCTATTATTATCATTATTATTATTATTATTATTATTACAACATGACTGGTCATTTTATCCAATCTTGAACAGCCATCAGGGAGCAGACAGATAGATTGAGGAATGTAGCTTGACTTCAGTAGGCATAAAGCTTATTAATTTGCCTCGTTATTTTCCTAGCATGCTTCTCATGTATTTTTAATATCACACAAATCATTGTTATGCTAATACATCTTCAGGCTATTGACCCAGTTCAAAATCAGTGCAGACTGCTTTTTACCACCCCTGTACCTTCCCTGGAACTGCTTGCTCAGAGGCATGTGGGGTGTCAGATGTGTGGCATTGTGTAGGACACTGTGAGTGGTTTGGCTGCATGAATACTAATGACGTGTCACACTCAATTAATGCTTTTAAACTCATTTAATGCCTCTTCTTCCTTAGGTTGTTGTTACTAATTATGTCCAGGACAGTTTTATTTTACTGTACTAAAGTAAACATGAAAGAGAGTAAAATACTACCATTGATTTTGTATTTTTTATTTCAGTAAAAAAATACAAGCACATACATATGTACAAGCACATTGTACATATGACCCTAAGGATGGGGACAGTATAACAATATTACAGTCAATTTCCGGTTAATGAGAGCACATCGGGACAAGGTTTTTTTGGTCCTAATAACCGGCTGGTCTGATTAAACGAACATGCCCTATGTTACAACACGGGACGTGCTATAATTTATGTAACATATTAAATGTTTATTAAACTTTTATTGTGCGATTATACACGTATTACGAACGTACAAAAAAGAATTACTGTTGCTTACAAACTTTGTTCATTGAAAAAAAAAATTCAAACAAGTTCGATCTACAACACAATGTATAGATACTCAGCATGCGAAGCATAATACTGTAAAAAAAACAAGTTCTTACTAAATTCCAGTCAACGTTTAAAGAACTTATCCAGTGTGATGTGATATTTGCTTTAGACTTTTGGCTTCTTTTTTTTTGTAGTAAATGGAAATGTTAGGCAAAGACCTATAGGTGGCAGTAGAGGGCTGGGGAGAAACGCGGGGGAAAAACGGAGAGATATTATGTACTCTACACGTTTTTAGTCCGATTAAGTGGAATTTCTTACCAAATAAGCGGAATAACATTACATGTATATAATAGGATTTGATTCGTATATCATATTCATACATACATAAATTTTGGTGTTGTGATAGACAATATGCTTTTCTGAGCAAATGGAGGATATCATCAGTGCTAAAACACTGACAAAAACTGCATGTTTAATTACAAATAGTGTAATTATTCCTGTTTAACTGAATAAAGTGTAGCACATTTGCAATTGAAATTAAGAAATCACTTTACTCAGTATGTGATCACACGTATCGTGAAAATATGATGATATAATACTTTTACCCCTAATCTAATCTAAACCTGTGACAGTCTGCAAGGGCACAAGGGACGAAGTGTTACTTCTGAGCAACTAAAGACCTCTGTCACATCGCTGCTGTTAATGTTCAGGAGTTAGGAGAACACTGAACAATATTGGTGTACATGGCAGGGTTGCAGGGAGATGTTCATAGAAATTAAAGAAATTATTAAATTGAGAACGTTATGCCTAAAGAAAGGAAAGTATCGCATTCCAATTAAAGAACTGTAGCCCTTGCTATCATTAATGGCACAATTAATTCTGAATTATTGTAGCACATTTTAAAGGAAATATGTTAAGACCTCTGTACCAAATTGAATCTCAGAAATACATATATATGCAGCGAGACGATGAGCCTAAGCACACAAGTCCTCCTACCAAAGAATGTTTGAAGAAAACAAGGATTTGAAATGGCCAAGTCAAGTTCTAATTTTAATTGAATAGAAGGTTGTGGAGGAAAACCACCAGCATTTTACTGAATAACCTCACACTGAAGTTATGCTCATAGTTCTTGTTCCTTTTTAGTTTCAGAAGTGTTGTCATGTTTAGATTCCTGATTATTAGGAATAGATTATATTACTGATGTCTTAAAGCACTTTTGTAAGTTGCTCTGGATAAGGTGTCTGCTAAATACTGTAAATGTAAATGTTATGCATCGTTTTCTATCTTCTTCGTTAAAAAAAGAGTCAAAGGATATGCAAGGCAACAGTTGCCTTATTCGCACTGCTCATTAAGTGTGACGTTACTGTGGGACAGATATGCCTATCAACCATAACATTTAAACCACTGACAAGTGAAGTTAATATCATTGTCAGTGTGATGCTCTGGGGAGTGTAAATGCCCTGGCATTCATGGTGATGTTAACTTAATGTGCAACCTACCGAAATATTGTTGCAGACCAAATACACTCCTTTTTGACAATGCTATTCCATAATGGCAGCTGCGTCTTTCAGCAGGATAGAGCACCAACTTGTTAAGGAATTGTTTGAGGATCATGACATGAAGAAATAATTCCAGAGATTTCAATAAAATAAAACCCTGAGTAAAATAAAAACAGGACTTGTGTTAAATTTGGAGCCATTCTAGTGCGTTGTGGTTTGTAAGCCTATTTTGTGAAATATTTCTAGGAAATTGGAGCAGATATTTCTAGTGGGTTATTGTGGGTCAAATGTAGGTGGGTACCATGGGAACAACATCGGTTTCACTGGCTGTCTCATGAGCTGTGACACACTGGCACATATTTGGAGGAAAATCTGGTTTATTTTCTGCATTTTTGCTTTCTGGATGGTTTAGGCAATGGAGACACAATGGTCTGGCAACATAACAGTTTACAGAGCTTACAAATCTCTCCATTTTCTTTTCGGTAAGAAGTAAGATGTAGTAGAGAATTGAACCATGTCCAAAAAGCACAGTTTTATTTTTTGATGTAATTTTTATTGCCAGCCTGTTTCACACTGATAGCATGATCACAGATAAAAGGTAACACCCCTGATGTAGTAAGAACAGATGGAGGCTAACAGGAAGGTACACAGAAATAGTCTTCTGCGTCACAGTCTGTGTGTGTGTGTGTGTGTGTGTGTGTGTGTGTGTGTGTGTGTGTGTGTGTGTGTGTGTGTGTGTGTGTGTGTGAGTGTGAGAGAGAGAGAGAGAGTGAGAGAAAGTTTAAATGATGAGTAAATGTTATACTGGCATGTTGAATTCCTTAGTGAAGAACAGAAAATCTAATGTCTCCTAATTATCAGATCTGAAGGCATCTGTATTCGTCTAACTATTTTAATGGGCTAAATGTTACTAATTACGTGTGTGTGTGTTTGAGGTGGTAACCAATCACAGTCTTCAAAAGATGTCATACCTAGCAACCTAAAAGTTTTAGGTTTTCTCCTTGTTTGGAGTTAAGGTAAAACTCCTGGCTAGCTTTGACGCTATGTTAGGAGTTCCTTAAGACTTATACTTACTATTTAATTACGCAGTCGCGTAGACAACCTGCTACATCGTAAACGTTGTTCAAATGTTGGTGTATCACACGTGTTACCTGGGGGATTCCGCTAGAGGGCACACCTATAGAGACATTTTTGAGATGTAAACACTTTTGTGGACAATTGGTGTCAGTGGACCAGTGATTGACAAAGTTGCTCAGGTGTCTGACGACTGATGACCAAAACATGGCATCTTTTTGCACCTAACCCATACATAAAAGTACCAGATTTCTTCCCATTCATTTTTCCATTTTTCCGCATCAAGTCATAAGAATGTACTGATCTCTCACCAGCTAATTTGTAAGTCTAATATTTGTTACTGTGCAGCAGCACTGTCACATCATATAGATTACAGTAACTGCGGACATGGTCGGAGCCTCTCTTCTCTTATTTGCCAGTTTTGTTGCAGCAAAGTGCCTACACTGCCCACTAGCATTTTTGTGCATATCGCATCTTCTGCTCATTCATTTCTGAGGAGGGGCACAACCGATGCATGAAACGTGTTCAGGATATGCAAGGCAACCATAACACGCATGTGTATGTGTAGTTAAAAGCAAGTATATCCCCGGCTTTAGAAGATTCTTTATGAATATGGCCCAAGCCTAAGGTATAATAATAGTCATTCTGCATAAACTAATAACACACTAGCACTGTTCGTGGTCCAGGTTGTATTTATGAGCTATAGGACCTCTTATCAACAATTGGGGTAATATTTAGGCCAGCGGTAGCACAGTGGTGCACAGCTAAGATACTGGGCTATTGATCACAAGGTCCAGCGTTAAAGTTGTAGCACTGCTAAGCTGTCACTGTTAGGCCTTTAAACACGGCCCTTTGTTTAAAATGACTTGGATTGTACATTGGTAAGATTGTATGAGTTGTAACTCGCTATGAACACGAGCATCCACTAAACGTAAATGCACTAAATTTTTCTTAATAACTCTTTCTTGCTCTCTTCCATTCATGTCATGATATGTGGCTAATTTGGCTCTGGACTTGAACTTAACTTTGATGCGTTATGGGTTATTGTTCTTTTCCATCGTGGAATGTCTGATAAGCGTCAGGTATTTGTATATTGTTCGTTTAGATGTTGGTCTGGCAATATTCGCTGGATGAAGCCATCCAGTGGATGAAGCGTCTGAAGAGCAGTAGGGCATGTATGCGCAAACATGATTTATTTTCATTGTTGGGTTAGGGTTAATAACATATAAATGCTAAATCGTTGACAGCATAGTAGTTAAAAGCAGCCTCTCTGGCACCACAACTCTAGATTCACCGGAGCTTTGGACCAGCACTGGGAGAGCACTCCGAACACACAGTTGGTGGCCTTTTTTTCCCCATAAACACATCACTCAACATTCAAGCCCTGGTGGATACATCATAGATTTAGCTTGTTGCTGTCTCCATATCTGTATTCAAACAGATCCAATACCTTCTGTTATGGTCTAGCAGTCTTGATTCAGTGCTTGCTGGTGCCTATATAACATCTTAAAAAATCAAGTGCTGTTGCCTTGAATAAGATAATTAGCCGTTCACTGTGATAAGCCCAAAGCTTATTTGGAATCAGTAATGATATAAACTCATTACATGATTATTATGTCTTGTTATTATTGTTTCCTGTCAGGATTAGTGATTAGACACATTTGTTTTGTCTCCTATGAAACAGAACGGTATAACATTATTGAGTTTTGTTATTGAGATTAATTATTGCTGCATGGTCAGTGTGACTCTTGTATGTAGTGTGGTTGATGATGTGATATATTAGTCAGCCTCTACAGCAGCACCATACAATAAGTAATTAGTAAACTTACATAAACAAGTTTTGAATCTGTTGTAGAGTAAAACTGCTGTTAGGGCACGTTATGATGCTGACAACACTTTCTGTTCCTGATCTGTGTGGAGAGGAAGGTGCTGCTTGGCTGGGAGCCACCAGTGCAGTATGCCGTCTCAGTAAATTAAAGAAAGGTCAGTCTGTGCTGGTCTATAAGAACCAAAGCAAAGAGCTGAAGCCACACTATTGATTTACACACCGAATGAGAAGTTGTTGATTAATTCTAGGAACTAGTTAAATGACAGACTTGTGTGTTTGGTGTGTGAAAACGCTGATTCATGTTCTGTACTGGAAGCCAACCTGCTTCTGTGTGTTCCCAGATAAATGAACTCAGCCACATTCAGATCCCCGTTATGCTGATGCCTGATGACTTCAAAGCAAACTCCAAGATCAAAGTGGACAATCACCTGTTCAACAAGTACGACATTATTGTGAATATATTTTTACATTTTATTGATGGGCTTGCTTGATACTTAATATTTGTTTGATGTGACTCTCTCATTCTCTTTCTCTCTCTCTCTCTCTCTCTCACACATGCATACACAATCTAAAGAGAGAACATGCCAAGCCATTTTAAGTTTAAGGAGTACTGTCCTCTCGTCTTCCGAAACCTTAGGGAGAGGTTTGCCATCGACGATCAGGAATATCAGGTACATGCATTATAAAACACAGATATAGTGTTAGCTTAAAACCGCATGACTGTATTTTCTGTTCTATACAGAACTTTGACTGACACTTGTTTGCATTTCCTCATAAAAAGAGCAAACACGGTTTGTTTTTGGAGTAACATTTCACTTGTAGTTGTAGTAAGAACTAAATAATAACCAAAGCCATGAATCAGATTTAGACTAGCCAGATAACTAGAAGACTAGCCAATCCCCTGCAAAACTAAACCTCCTCTAACTGATACTTCTCTAGCACCTGTTCACCAAGAGCTAAACTTGTAGAAACCTCAGAGGAACACTGTGCAGGTGGGGATATGAGATGCGTATCATTCACGATAATATCTAAATTGTTGCTTTAAGGATGTGCAAGCGTTGCAATGCAGTGTAAGCAGTGAGCTAGTACAGGGACACGTGCTCACCAGACTGTAATTTAAGCTAGCGCAGCTGTCCAGAAATGCATGATTGAAAGTTAAAAGTGAGTGAACAAATAGTTCCAGGAGACAAAATGCAGACACCACTAGCCTCATCTTCTACATAATTCCATATAATTGCTAAACACAAATCACTATTATTTGCAAGGAGGTGGTCTGTGTATGAAAAGATGCTGCCAGATAAACGGCAGTCTACAAACCATGTTGGAAATCGGTTGACTTTAAGACAGCATGACAGCTAACTTTGTGTGAAGAGTCTAGTGTGTGTGATTCTCAGAATAAAACTGTTCTGTTGCAGAACTCTCTGACGCGCAGCACGCCAATTCCCAGCGATGCCCAGGGACGCAGCGGTGCCCGCTTTCACACGTCTTACAACAAAAAATACGTCATTAAGATCATTACCAGTGAAGATGTGGCAGAGATGCACAACATATTGAAGAAGTACCATCAGGTACAAGCAGATTCCACATCGAAAAGATCACACATTCAGCCGTACTCTGTGGGTAAGGTGTGGCCTTGTGGGTGGCATAGTGGAATGAGTGTTAAGTATGGGTGTGTGATATGTGTCGTCTACAACCATATCTAATTGTCACTTGTCTGTGTTTTGACTAGTGTGGACTATTGTTGCTGTCCTCACGTCTTTAACTTTTTATTTTATTTTATTTTATTTTATTTTTTCACATTTTTTTTAAATGGCAACCTCATTTGAAAAGCCAAAAGAGCCAAATGACTATGGCTTTAGTTTAATGAGGTTGAGGTTAGGATTAAACTTAGAGTTTAGGGGTAGAGGTGTAGGTCTAGCACAAATTTGGAACAGTAAATGTTTGTTATCATTCATGTGTGGGTTGTCCCCACAAGGGTAGAGAGACAAACATCTGTGGGTTTAATAGAAATTTGGATTTCTGTTGAAGTTGCATTACAAAGAAGTGGTCACTTTAAAACCAGTTTTGCACTTTAATATATAAAAAAATGTTTTTTTGCTGCGTTCTTATCATACATTGATTTTTTTTGCATAGAAAAATAAGTACGATATATAGCAACAATGAATCCTGTTAACATGAGCAAGCTGCAACAATGTAGTTCAAATCAGAACAGGTTGAGATGGTGTGGAAAATGCAAATGTTTAAACAATGCAATGTTACATACATTTTATTTGACACTTGTTTTTATAGCAGTATAAACCAAAGATTTTTATGTATTGTACAGTAAACTTAATTTAATTTGTTAATAAACATCTATTCCTGCAGTTCAGGCATTAAAATAAAGTTGGGACGGCGGCAATTTAGAGCTGTTAACAAAACTTTTCAACAGGTCATAATCAGAATTTGGTACAAAAACAGCATCCAGGTAAATCATAGTTTTTTATGAGCGAAGATGAGGAACGTCTTCAATTTTTTTAAAAATGTGTACATGGGCAAATGATAACTTTAACAAACCTTTATCAAGCACTACATTACAGTGTCACGTTCATAAATGCCACTTAAAACCTTACTGTGCAAAACAGTAGCCTTGTGTTTAGCCTGGGTTTAACTCATCTTAGATGGACCTTCAGACAGTGGAAATGTGTAGTGTGTTCAGATCTGGTCTTTTTTGGAATAAATGGAAGCTGGGTTCTCTAGACCAAGGACGAAAAGAACCATCCAGACTGGTATCAGCAAAACGTCGTGGTACGGGGCTATGTCAGTGCCCTCGGCAAATGTCAATGTAAATGTGACGTCATTTACACTTCCTTTAAGATGATATCTTTTCCTGGGATGTCCATGACGTTTTCAAAACAAAACAAGTCAAATCAGAAAAGCCTAGGACAGAAAGATCCCTTCCAACCTTTCTTTGATGAACGTTGATTTTTTTACAACACTCGATTTTTGTGGATGCTACTTTTGTGCCAAATCACGATTATAATCAACCGGTTTGAAACCACATCATAAATTCCTATAAACTCCATACATTTTTAAAATTCATTACTAGCCATAAATTGTCCCCGTCCCAACTTTTTTGGAATGTGTTGCAGGCGTGAAATGCAGGATTTAATGTTTATTAAATAAAATAAAGTTTTAGACCAAAGACTAAACATTAAATACCTTGGTTTCATTTGCAATGATTTAAAAGTCAACCTACATGTAAGGTACACTGCATCTTTTTATATTTGCATGTTGCACACCGTCCCAACCTTTTCTGACTTGTAGGATGTAAAATATCATCTAATTATTATATGAATAAAATCCTAGAAAGCCAAGATATCATTTTTGTTAACATGACACACCCCTATTGTTGACTTAACTGGTGTAAAAGGCTGGTGTTCTTGGAGTGTTTCAGTGGGGTTTTTGAGTGGTGTCTTAATAAAATGTATAGTGTGCAAGATATTGTAACACCCCTGAATAGGCGTGGCCAGGAAGTATCCCTGGTCTGGTGGTACATCCCCAGTCCCTTGATTTGAGTAACTCTGACACATAGAAGACCCCTGGTGAGAAATTCAGGAACACAGACTGTACCGAAATGTAGCGATTCTTCAGTTGGCCACCTTGAAGATGTGCCCAGTGGCGAGAGATCTCACCAGACCAAAACCCTGAAAGCCAGGACTCGATGGTGAGAGATCGGATCAGACTAACTCCCTTGTGGCCATGACCCAGTACTAGTAGTGACAAAGTGTTGTGCTGTAGTCTACTGTTTATCCACACTCATTTGTATACTTCAGCTAGTGAAAGTGAGGATTCAGGTGCGTTTCCTGAGGTTCCCTTTCAACAGGGCTCATTATGCATCTGTGTTTTATTCACACAGTCAAATATTTCCCTGCTTGCTTATCTTATAGACTGACTCTGAAACTGAATTCACTGAATGTTTGGCTTGTAAAAATGCTGACTAACTGCAAAACGATTAGCCACAGTGGCTGTGAGATACAAGGGTCCATGCCAAGAAGTAAATATTGTGTTCTAAATTGAATCAGTGTCACCCCTTAAAAGTGGAAGTGAATAGAAGGACTGAGCAGGAGCTGAATTAGAAGCCTGTTTCTGCCATGGAGCTGAGTCACTCTTTGTGAGTGCTTTCATTTGCCTTTTTTCTGTTTGCAGTATATAGTGGAATGCCATGGCAACACACTGCTCCCTCAGTTCCTGGGCATGTACCGCCTCACAGTGGATGGAGACGAGACCTACATGATCGTCACACGCAATGTGTTCTGCCCACGCCTGCCCGTCCACAAGAAGTATGACCTGAAGGTGAGTGCGCAGAAATGACTGAGATGTCACCCATTAGCATATAGAACACTACAGAAGAAAATCATTACTGCTTCCAAAATGTTTTGCAGGGATCCACAGTATCCAGAGAGGCTAGTGATAAAGAAAAGGTAAAATAGTTTTATTTTATACATCCCATTAGGATGTCGAATTTTAAGGCCAAAAGTATGTGGATACAACATAGTCACAAGGCATTCCAAAACAATGGGCATTTTATGTCAACCCCCCAGTCTTCTGATTTTGAACTATGACAGGATCCAAGGTCAACAGTCATTGAATTATATTGTCTATGGACTTTGTATGACTGGATGCTTGACTTTTTGATACTTAGCAAACGCTGTAAGCTAAAATGTCCAAGCCTGTTCAGTATAAAATGACTATCCACATAATTTTGGCCATTTAACCTTAAATAAACTTGCTTTATGTAAACTTCAGACGTGCAGGGCGTGATAACCGATTGCCAGTGCGATTTGTATGTTTTAAAATAAGCATGCTCTTAAGTGCAAGCACATTAAACTGCATGTGTGAGTTTGGATGCTGTTTGAAAACCTGGAACCGTTGTTTTTGGAGCATTACATTGACTTCCCATTCTTTTGTTAATACTGTATCAGCAAACTTCCTAAACAAATTATGCCTGAACAAACATTGGCTGCTTCTCTCCTTCCCTTTTTCGGTGACACCAGTGTTTGGTTACTTTTTGGTTTGTGTGTTTCGATAAGTTCCTTTGTTTTATCCCTCCTCTTGCTCGACGGCGGAAAGGATGCATTCCAAATACATTACAATAAAGTGTAAGTTGACACTCCAACCTGGGTAATTACTGGGTTGCAGCCTAAACGCTGTCATTTTCATGCGTAAAAGACCCGCTGCACTCAAATCTCTAATAGAATAGGTTGGTTTCAGCCCTTGAGGTGCTGCTTTTTCACCGTGTTATCTGGTTTATTATCTTGCTACGTGATTTTGAGACTTTTTGAAAGTGAAAGTTATCAGCATGGAACTTGTCTACAAATTGGTGGTACAGGATGGGAATACAAAGGAAAAACTAAAAAGGGAGTGAAACCAAATGTAGGCAAATGTGACTCAGGTGATTACAGAGGCACTAAATAGGGGTCTGAATCTCACCCTTTCAAATGGTACAGTGCACATCGATACACATTTTACGATAGTTATACAGAAATGCTATACACTGCTCACAAAAAAGGGGATATTTCATAATGAAACATCCCCTAATGAAATACCCCCCTAGTAGGTTATGATTTACTACACATCGATGCATTATTGAGCCGGTACGATTTGGATCAATTTAGGATCAGTTTGATCTTAATTTTAGAACAACAATTTTGAAGCTTCTCTTCACTGACTTTAGTTTGTCTGTAAACTGGTGCAGCCACTCTCATGAGTTTTTCTAAATAAACATGAACTCTGTGATATGAGATTAAAACTCCGTTATTTTTAGTGCAGGGCAGGGAATCACAGTGCACTAACATTCTGCAATTATGTATCCAGCATAGATATCAAGTATCTTTAACCGGCTTTACATTGGAATTGAATTAATAAATCAGTGCAGCCGTATCATAAACATTCACACTGATATACACCTTCAAATATTTTTTTCTCTTAAACTTTGTAAGCAATTTGCTTCTGTTCACACAACAGCAACCTGGTTGAGGTTTAATAAATTGAGGAACACTGTTTCTTGTCTAAAGGGACAAACTGTAGTCCTAAATTACAGAGGAGTTAAGGAATTGCGTTTTACAGCTTCACATCTAAAGTTATTAAATCCTAATCAGTCAAAACAACTCAGGTCAACTGTCTACCGTCTGTGTTACTCGTCAGCTAAACGCATGTGTGTTTTCAGCTTTTTTGATCTAAACTAAAAAAGGTACAAATTGAACAAATTGTAATCAAGACAAAGACAAACAAAAGCAAGACAAACAAGAGCTGTGTTTTTACAGAAAAAACCTCCTAATGTGTGCATCCTTCCAACTTTATCACAGAGTCTTTTTTGCAGTGTCAGCTACTACACTTTAAAAATCTAATTTGTTGAAATACATAGTGAGTTGATTAGTTGCAACCCCTCGTTTCCCTCTCCAAAATTGCTATCGTGGTATCATGGTCGGTGGTATACAATTTCTTTGTCTAGGAATGCAGCATGTTATCTGACCCTGTCATTAAAGTATTGATTACTTTACATCTGTATTTATTGTTGTATTTGATGACTAGCGGTAATGTTAATGCTAAGTTCCGATCACTGAAGTATTACATTTTCAGTTTGGTGGGAAAGATACAGTAGATTTTAAGATAAGTGTGCTTTCCTAAAGTTATAATTGGTTTGGAATCTGAGACACGACTGGTGATTGTTGACCTTGATTGAACATATAAGGATTTCCCAATTCCAGACAAAGTAAGATACTGTGAGACAAGATTGAATTGTAGAGGATTAGCTTCTGTAATGTGAATTTGTGAAAAATTTCTGATCTTGACAGGGTTTTAGGACTAGGACTAATGATTCTTTAATGTGGTTCCTCTTGATTATGGTATTTTAGGTAGTGTGAGCACTGTAAGATTCTTGATGTTTTAGAAATACATTGGATAAATTTAGCAAAAAAATAGGTAGACATTTTGGATTGCTGCAAACCTCATGCAGCTTGGTTTCAGCTAGATATATAAATGATTACCGCTGTGGTCTGATTAGACACTGGGTCTTGCCCAGTAAATGTGCTTTTGTGCACTATAAAGGCTCTCTCTTGCTACTTTTGGGTAGTCTACCTCTTGGTGAGAGATCGTTGACTGCCAGACATGTATGTGCAATGTGCTCAAAGGCATTTTGCCAAATGTACAGACTTTTAGAGAGGGTACTTCGTTGGACTAAGAGAAGCTAATCATTTTGATGAATTGTTGGCCATCTGTTTTGAGGTGTTGGGAGCTGTCGTTCTGTGAGGGCTGAATAAGCACGAGCAGCTCCTACAGTTTCATTGTTCACCATCCAGACACACATGGCACCTTCACTGTACACCCTAGAATGAAAATTTCTTGTCACAGCTGCCATTACATGTCCTGCCATTGACATTCAGCCACAGTCACCTTTGTTTGCAGCGGAGTTGTGAACTGGAATTGTGGAGTGCTATGGACTGGAACAGTATTGTCTTTAGCGATAAATCCAGGTTCTCTTTGGGATCCAGCTTGGGTTGGGTTTGAGTATGGAGCGCTTCAATCCTGCCTTTCCTGTGGAGCACCACACTGCCTCAACTGCTGGTGTGATGACCTGGGGAGACAATACATATTACCTAATTGTGATACAAGGGCCACTAACAGTTCAGCAATATGTTCAGGACATTCTGTGTTCATGTGTTGCCATGTGTTGGAAGGGCTTCCAGCTGGCATTTTTCAGTGGCATATGTTTCCCATGAATGTCTCCACCAGATTGCAGCACTTCCTTCGCTTATCCAGTCACCAGATTATTCAGCAGTCAAGCATTTTTGAGACCAGCTGGGACAACCACTCTTCTATCCAGGCTAGAGGCGGCCAAACGGGGAACTAGAGCTTTTTTAATCAATAAACTTATGCTTCCACTCTAATATTGTAATTACTTAACAATATCACTTAATACATTCACACATTCGATTCCAAAACAAATCTTTCTGTCAATGATTGTGTGTGTGTATAGGAAGAAAATGTTACTGACAAGACCAAATTCAGTCAAAGAAATATTTAAAATTGTCCTAAGAAAGTATATTTTTAGTCCACACTGTTAGGGATATTGCTAGGCACAGACGGTTGCTTTGTGACATCTCATGCATAATGTAAATATATGCAAGGGCATGTGAATCATTTGCATGTCTATCCTTTTCTCTGCTCCAGTGTGCATGTATTCCTCATTGGCATGATGGAACATCCTCGCAGGGCAAATTGTCATTCTGTTTGTCCTTCAGGCTGTAAATCATTACATTCTGCAAATGTCATTTCCTAAATATTTGTAAATATGTCTTATGTACAGCATGGATTCTTCAGCATTGTAAGCAAGGCCGTTTTGTGCATGTACCGAATGGTAACCATTGTTGTTCGTGAGAACATTGTGTGGCAGAATCCGGTTCAAGTCTGAAGCTGGAAAACTGTATTGAATACTAGTATACTACTGATAAAGTCTCTTTATGCTGTCCAGACCATAGATATCTGTTTATGAAACGTCTAGAATGCCTTTCACCCTTTTTCCAGCAGCCACGCCCAGCTGAAGATGGGGCTCCACCCAAATCACGCATGAGTCAAAAGCTCCAAACCATCCGGATCGCCACACGCTTTTACTGCGCCATCAGACATGTAAGGATGCACAAAGAAAAAAAAAAGACGTGACACACATTTGCTGTTTCCTCTTAGCATGTGCGGAGGGAAACGTGCTGACCTCATTGTATCGCACAGGGGAGCACAGACGCCACAGCATGTGCGCTTTCCTCTTCCAGAAATAACGTCATGTCTTCTTCCACAGTGACTGTGTCTTCAGGGATTACAATAAGCATGTCAGTCTCAGCATTAGATTTGTTGGAAGGAAAATAATAACGTCCCTTAGGCAGAGACAGTAAATCTTCAGAATATTGCAGCTGTACTGGTGACTTTATTTGCGTTTTATCGGGCCTGAACTACAATGGCCAAAAGTATATGGACGCCAGGCACCTTAACAGACCGTCCTTTGTTACTTTATCATCCCATGTTTTTTTAAAAAGGGTATTAGGAAAAACTTGACACCTACCCAGCCGTGTGATGCTTTAGAATTTGCTTATTAAAGGCGTGTTGTTTAGGCTGTGTAGTGTAAGGTACAGTATATCATTGTTTTTAACTTGTATCTGTTTTGTAACAATTAACAGTTCAAACACATTCTACCAAAAAAATCACATCGTACTTAAATATTTTCTTTTATGGATCCGTATGTTTGATGGTGATCTTTGCTTTATTGTTGGCACAACAGGTGACAACATTTGTATCTCTGGCCCTTGTTGGTTTGATCTTTTTTATATAATTATTTATATGGTGTGAAGATAGTTGAATGAGAACGCCTTGTAATTCCAAGTGCTTTGTGGTGCTGCGATTTTATATATCAGCTAATTTAGTATTCACGCTTGTGTGTAAATTTGTTGTTAATGTATTTGTATTATATTCTGTTATTCAGAGAGTGGGGATAAAACAAAAGATACTCCAAATACCTGGTGTTTTCTTTGACGGAGCAGCTTAGCAATATGAAATGTACACATTTTTTCATTTACCATATGTACTCGATCTGCCTATACATGGAGGGATGAGTATTTATCGATTACTTGTAAGTCGGTCTAAAAAAAAGATTGCAGAATACTCCACATGTGGCTACAATTCCAGTTATTCATTAGATTATTTTATCCAGAGTGACTTACAAGTGTGACCAGATACAAGCGATGGTTTAACTACAGGACAACCTTCCAACTGATAGTCCAGTACATCAGAGACTGCTATACTACATAGGGGTAGTCAATTAACAATTAAGTAGCATAATCAACCAAACATACAGTATCTTGAATGATCAACTACAATTCAGGTTTAGGGAAACTTTCTGGTTGAGCTTTCTTTAATTAAAAAAAAAAATAAAAATAAAAGTGGATGTTCCAAAATAATAAACATAGTAATTGTATTAACCATGCCATTTCTAAACTGCTTTGTAACGTATTTTTGTTTTAGTCTTTATTGTAATCTTGTGCACATTCTCTACTATTTAATTACTTTTCATGATTTTGTACGCTTTTTAATCAATGGCCGTTTTTATAATCTTATGTCATCTTACTGAAGGTTGATGCTTACTATTAATTAACTCCTCTAAGTCATTGTTAAAAGTTTGTTACAGTTCCTGATATCTTTTTTTAATTAATCAGACTAAGGAGCTCCCAACGTACAAAGACAATGACTTTATCAACGATGGCCAGAAGATCTTTATAGATGAAGAAAACAAGAGGATGTTCCTTGATAAGCTGAAGAATGATGTGGAGGTTTGTGAGTATTTCATCCAAACCTGCATGCTTGGGTTTACACTAAAGCTCGATACTCCATATAGTGCACATGGTTAACATCCTGCCATACTTGCACATAATTGCTCACCTCATTTGTGTTTCCTGTTTGTGTAGTTCCTGGCCCAGTTGAAGCTAATGGACTACAGCCTGCTCCTGGGGATCCATGATGTTGAGCGAGGAGAGCAAGAGCAACCGGAAGATGAAATCGAGGAGAACGAGGGAGGTGGAGAAGAGGAAGGAGCCGAGAGCGATGGAGGCGTCACAGGGTCACCCCCTGAGAGCCCCAGCAATACACTCGACAGCACCAAACCCCTTGGGCCTGGAGAGTTTGACCCCAGTGTGGACGTCTACGCACTCCGAAGCCATGAGAGTGAGATTATTTATACATCACATCTGATCACTAAGCAGTTTAATGGTTCATTTAGATGGGTTTAGTTTTTACTAAATGAAGTCAATTCACTCTTCACAGATGCCCCTAAAAGGGAGGTTTACTTCATGGCAGTAATAGACATCCTCACACCTTATGATGCTAAGAAAAAAGCAGCACATGCAGCCAAGACAGTGAAGCATGGGGTAAGAGCAGACTTGTTTAATGCTTTACATGTGCACTTTACATCAAAACTCAAGTTGTAGAGACAAACCTTAAGTCTCTGGATTTGTTCAATCTGAACTTCAGCCAAGCCATATTTATTATCAATCACGTTACTTTATTCACAGTTCAGGAAAAGTGTAAACCTCCAGATGAATGACTTTTGCAACAGCGCTTCAGTATCAAAGCGTTTGGAAATGCAGGTTAAAAGTCCACTTTTCCAATAAACTATGTATTGCCTGAGCACTTCTGTGCAAAGAATGCATACATTTTTATGTATGTAAATATTTATTTTTCATATTTTATCTACACTTTCTCCATGTCTGAGCCACTGGGAGTGGGTGCCCATCCCTGGAGAATCTTAAATACGTGTAAATAATTAAGTGTAAATTGTAACGCCAGTGCTTCACAGTATGCGTGGAGTTCCAAAAGATAACACAAACAACAAAAATGTTATTGTTGTGCTAGTCTTATGAGCGGCTAAAGGAATCATCATCACACACTTTTTCCAGCCTGGACTGTTAATGACAACTAGGAATGTTTAATAAAGATGAAAAACACAACCAAGCGTTGTGTTACTCATTTAGACAGAATGAGTCACTATCACAACTTGGCTCAAGGTCAGACTGCATATTAATAACTAATGAATAATTCAGTCAGGTGACTAATCGTTTGTGCATGCTTTAGGCTGGAGCGGAGATCTCGACGGTTAATCCGGAGCAATACTCGAAGAGAATTTACGACTTCATCACCACTATCCTGTCCTAACTGTTAGCTGAGGTCGCTTTCAGAACTTTAAGTGTGTTGAAGATTTGTGGTGGAAGCAGAACGTGGAGGCCGCCATCCCTTAAACGTAAAATTGTTTTAACAGCATCCTGGGAGTTTGACCCAGAACTGTTTGTTTACAGTTTATCCTGTGTTTTTTCTTTGTATCAAATCCATAAATAAATAGGATTACGTTTCTCCACTTTGGATAGACAGATGTCATGTAGTTGTATGTTATACTGTGCTATATCACTGTTCAATATTGTTGAGTGGGATGTGGAGTGACGTTTTAGTGTGTTTATGTGGAATCCTCAGAGCTACTTTTGACGCTTATTCTGTTTACTGCAGAAATATATTATCAGACAAGGCCAATTATCAGGTCCTGCTTCAGGATTTTACCGAAATAAAACGATTTCCATTCAGGAATCCCCACTAATAGAAAAGGTTTCATTTTCCTGAACAGCAGAGGCCGTGATATGAGTCAATTAGATCAGTTGAATTTGGACATCCATCCAGACTGTTTAAATGTCCATTTTCGATTATATTTTATCTTTTAGGAATTGGACCATTGTAATAAGCAAATGGAGAAAAACCTACTAAAGCTGTTTGCACCTAACCTAATGCAGGAACTCTAACCTCCACCCTTGTTGACCTCTTGCCCTGCACAAATTACAGCTCGGTCTGATGATCCAGCTGATCACTGCACCATTTCAGGTGATTCAATGATAAACTCTTCATTTAGCCACATATGTGTGTTAACTGTGTTGTTGTACGTTGGTTCCAGATGCTTCATTCAAGTCCTGTGAGAACTATCATATGAGATTAGAGGAACATCATGATCAGCAGGGATGGTGTCATTACAAAAGTCACGGCATATGCTGATATTATGCAATTAGTGTTTTAATGACACGTCTGATTTACACATTGGAAATATTTGTGATTTTCATGCTGTAATTTTGTTTATAATAATGTTTCATCAATCTTTTTGCTCATCAGGGACACACAGGATCTGGTGCTTATCCCCATAGAACACATGACACAAGTCCAACAGTGACCCCAGTCCATCGCAGGGCTGGATCACTGCTATCACCCAGAGCTTCCTTTCCTTCTTAAATCAAAGCCAATCATGTGCCTGACAGGTGTACTGTCTGTCCAGAAGGCACTAGCAGGATGTTGACTTGTGTCGCTGTGATGATGGGCTTAATGCATTAGACCACTCTAATGAAAAACAAAACAAGAAAATATAAGAAGTAAAGGATTTGAGTCCATGTGGTAATCTGAGAGGGTGATCATCCCTGACGCTGCAACATCATCCCCTATCCAGCACTACGATGGACTGGCATTTGGTTTACAGCGCTCTCATACTTATACCTAGTGAATTCTGTGATAGAGCCTGGACCCCCCACATGACCCTAACAAGGAGAATCAGAGTTTTTTTTTTTGAATCATGAAATTAAAGGACATTTTAGCATATTTCACAACAGGACATGAGGCAGCATGTATAGGTGTGGGGAAAATAATTATGATTTATATGCACCATCCAGTCAGACATGACTGTATTTTGGTCATCTTGGCATCTGATGGCTCTAAAGGAAAAGGTGCAACTAAGGGAAAGGTGTATTTGCTATTAATTATACAGTTAACGTCCATCCTATTTGTAGATACCTTTTCATTAACTGCATCAGATGTGTAGGAAGAAGAGGAAAATTGCAAACAGGGCAAGGTAGAGTAATGCACCAAAATATTTATGCAAGTGATACCAATGTTATCGCTGATCCTCAGAGGATCGTGCAATAGTAGTGATGGGAGAATTAGATATTATTGTGACTTTGGAATTTGAGAATGTTCTAGTGAAGGCTATCTCTATAATTTTTACTTCCATTTTGTTTAAATAGATGCGTTTGCATATATAAAACTGAAACTGGGCGTCCTTCCAGTGTTATCTTTCTGTGGCATTTGAACTGCACTGTATAAACTAGTCTTGCTGTCTGTGTCTTTGTTACAACACACAGTGTGATCTCTCAGAGTTACAACACACAGTGTGATCTCTCAGAGTTACAACACAC
>JAUZST010091347.1:0-19442 GCA_034779995.1 Parotocinclus haroldoi
TTTTGGCCGAGATCTTGTCCTGATGAAAGGAGAGTTGAACTAGAGGACTTGAAGTTTTCTCCAGCAAGTCTCAGATACTTCCATGGGTATTAGGTCAGGAATTTGTGGTGGCCAAAGAACAAGGTTTCCAATTTGGGCTCCCAATATGAGACCCATTAACTCTGCTGGTTTCATATATTGTATTATCACATTTAAACATTCACAAATGCTACTTAAGTTCAGAAATTGTCTGGACTTCACTGGGCTCTGCGGCGCCTGGGATGTACCATCCCAATGTTTAAAACATTAATTCATCCAGGTTAGATTCTGAACATACATTCACTGGATCCATAGGGGTCCATTCAAACTGTAGCACATAAAATAGGTGTTATAGCATGCTACACAGGGCAAATAGAGTGTAAATGAAAGTGTAAATGCTTTTTCCTATGCAGCGCATGTATGGAGAAAATATATAGCAAAAAAGTTTTATGTTATTAAATCTGCCAATGGCAAAATTCATGAATTGAAAAATCTGATAACCTGCTATCTGTAAATCTAGAATGGTGTCGGCAGGCTTCTCCCTCTTAGCCATGCAAATAATTCTTTTTGAGAGCACAGGATTCCAGTTTTCAGATAATTTGCCAGAAACCTCCAGTTGTAAGATGGAGAAATCTTGAGTAATCGACATATAAGATAAATCAATAACAGACGTTGAATAAACACATATAAGCCATTCAGTCTAGACCTGTGACTCAAGTCGTACCTCCGGCAACTTTTAAAGTTATATTGAAACTTAATGCATGGCCCAACAAGAGGGATGAAGGAGGCCAAGCTGTTATCATCCAGCAGAAAGAAAGACTCTGTTCGTTGAGCTGCAAGACAACAAAAACATGACACAGACTGATGTGTAGAAGTTTAGTTACTACTTTCAGAATCTGGATTTCTTTGACGAAAAAAAGACTCCTAAATAGTAAAAATCAAAAAAGCAATCAAAATATTACTTTAATAAGACGCAGAGAATAATTCACATATCGTATTCAATACATCAAAACAAATTATAAATTGTGTTGAACATTATAGCATACCTTCAAAAGTTGGGATCAACTCGATCAAGTTTCACTCGTGGAGCTTCCCTTGGACAAATTCATTCATCTTTCAAAACTGAAAAACAGTTTAACACCATACAGAAATAAGCACAAGAAAAACACCTAAAAGGCATAATATACACAGTAAATATTAGGCAACAAGCAAAATACACTCTGTTCTGAAGTACTTTGAGGACAACTACTAAGTGAACTTCCATGATGCACAGTGCAAGACAAGTTTCTGAAAATAGCACTTGCCTTAAAGCTTCAATTCTCTGCTGCAAACACTCACCTAGCGTCAACCTCTTAAGCAAAATAGGGTTTGAAGTGGTGTTTGAATAGAGGTAATAATGCAAAGGACCCTAAAATAAAATAACCCTAAACCATCAGTTTACATGTACAGCTCAAACCAACTGTAACATGGGGGCCGAATGACTAGAAGGAAATAGACCAACTTGGTTCATAACTTGGCTCTTTATTAACTTCAGTACTACAAAACTCACTCCTGTCGTTTTAAAGTCGATAGAATAGTATCTCTCACCCTAACTCACACGCACGCTAAATACAACAACGTATACTTAAAAAGGTGACAAAACAAACTTCAGGTGAAAATAGCTATAGCTAGGCAGAAAGGAACCAACACGAAAAAATGCCTTGCTTCGGCAAGTAAGCAAACACTATGGTATTTGGCTACCACATTAAGCTTTCAAATGCAAGTACTTACAAAATTCTTACCGCATCCATCTGAAGCTGGAGAAGTTGCCATGTCCAATATGGAGATCAGCCTCATTCCTTCAGCCTGCCGCATTTGACCCAATCATTCTCCTCAAACGCCACATCTACCCAGCGGGTAGGTTAGAAAAATAACCCACCTTTTTTTTTTTTTTTACATTTTTTATTTTCAACAAAGTTGCACCAATAAACCCATGGCAGTTACAAACCAGAATGATTAACAAAGAAAAACAATAACATTTAACAAGGAATAAGAGGAAAGGAGAAGGGCATTAACCAGACCTTTTAAGATGAACCCAAACAGTGGACCCGATTCGCCAGAACCTGGTTGTTTGTGGACACAAATCAAAAGTCGGCATTTCTAGAGGGAGCAACGACGACAAGAAATCCACATCCTCGTTGAGGGGGCCTGATGAGAGGACCAAAGCAACAATATGCACTTTTTTGCTACAAAAACCAGCAAAATAAAAGCTCTTCTCATCCAGCACTCAAATGTTTCGTCGATCAGACTGTTAAACAGATACAACGTGGGAGACGTAGTAAACCGAATATTAAAAATGTCCTCCACAACAGAATGCATTGCCCTCCAGAATGAGCTAATTTTGACACAAGTCCAAAAACAATGCATAAATGACACTTGAAACACAGGTCTGATCTATCAGGATAAACCGTGCAGACGTACTGGTGTAGATTCCATGACGTTAAGCTCATGTCCATTAATTGAGGTACATTTAGGATATAGACCTGAACAAACAGAAGTCCATAGATCCGGTCAAAGTTCAATGTCCCTCTTCCAAATACCCTTTAGATTTATCAGAGCTGTCAGATAACATAGTGTAGATCTTTGAAATTAGTCATTTTGAATCATGTTCTTTGGTGTACAGCTGTTCTATTTCTGTCAGATCTATTCTTAATCCCCCTTATCTAAAAGGGACTTAAGGAAGTGTCTTAATTGGAGGTATTTGAAAAAAAGTCTGACTTTGACAGATTATGTTTCTCCATGATTTCAGCAAAGGGCAACATGACACCATACGAAAACAGAAAAGAGATCTGTGTGATTTTCAGTCCAAACCATTTGATGAGTCCTATATTATGCAGTTGAGAGGGAAAATTAGGATTAAATGCAACTGGAGAAGACAGAGAGAACCATCTAGGTATCTTTAAATTCTTTTTGACATCTTTCCAGGTCATCAGAGTACTAGACACAGCAAAAGAATTAGAAGCTTTTTCTAGTTTCTGTATCCAGAGTTTACTATATTGGCCAATATTATTTAATAGTACAGGAAGTGATTGAGCAGGATTAGAGATAAAGAGCAAAACGTCATCGGCATAAAGAGAAATTTTGTGATCCTCCATTCCCACTTTGATGCCCAAGATCCCCGGGATCTGTCCTTATGAGCTCAGCCAGTGGTTTGATTACCAAAGAAAAATGAGAGGTGAAAGAGGGCACCCTTGTCTTGTACCTCTTTTCACATAAATACCTTGTGACATTTGCCCGTTGGTTAAAACTGTGGCGCGGGGCTCGGAGTATAGAAGTTTGACTAGGTTAATAAAATTTGGTCCCAAATTAAATTCCTCTAGTGTGGCGAAAAGAAAGGGCCATTCCACATTCTGTCCAAAGGCTTTTTCTGCGTCAAGTGACACAGTAAGAGCAGGGTGTTTAGATATATTTACAAAATCCACAATATTTAGTAAACGGCATATATTATCAGAAGCTTCGATTATCTTTGGCAGAACTACCTCCAGCCTACGAGCAAGTACCTTAGCTAAGATTTTGCAGTCAGTGTTTAGTTGGCTTACTAGTCTGTAATATGCACAATTCTGAGGATCTGTACCCTTTTATTTTAAATTAAATAAATCGTTGCCATTTTCCAAGTATCAGGAATTAAGCCCTGCTCAGGAAGATCATTAAATACAGGTAGTAATATTGGATAAAAAGCTTTAAAAAGCTCTGGTGGACAGCTGCCAGGAGCAGGGGATTTATTAGAAGGCATAGATTGCAATGCCTCAATTTCTCAAGTGAGAAAGGGGCATTTAGATCAACTCTGACATCATCGGACAGGACAGGAAGAGATGCTTTGTTAAGAAAGGACATAATATTTGTTTCTGATGCTGTGTTCTCTGATTCATAAAGAGACTGAAAAAAAGCTCTTAAACGAGCGGGATCATATGTAACAGAGCCATCAGCATTTTTTAAAGATGTAATAACTCTCATTTTGTTCTTTCTTAAGCTGGTATGCTAGTAGACGACATGATTTGTTGCCAAAATCATAAAATTTATGTCTTGAAAAATAGAGCAATGAGCAATGTTTTAATATGATTTGTATGATTCCAATTAAGTTTAGCTCTTGTTTGACATGACAGCGACCAATTCAGCTGAGTGGAAAAAGATTTATGCATTTGTTCTAACCTTCTGCCTCTGTTACGATATGTGGTAGGACCCAAGTATGTGGGACCGAGGAATCCCACGGCGTATAGTAATGGGGAAATAATATATAACCAAACTGAAAAGGGAAAAAAGGAGCAAAAGGCAAACTTTTTACATACAGGACTGTGGTGAACTCTCCCCAAATTGAGAGGCGCAGAGGTGTTCCGGAGTGCCAGAGGGTGAGCGTGAGCTCGAGCGTGCGGTAGCGCATGAAGAAGAGGAGCAGAGGCGCGTCTCAAATGGAGGCGCGCAGCCAACTGAAGTGAGGCTCGATAAGAGCCGGGCTGGGACAGAACGAAGAAACCTGGATCTCTTCCTAAAAGGCTAATCCTCCGAGGTTCCCCTCGTACACATCCATCAGCTCTAAACACCACCGGATGTTACCAACTGAACGCAAGAATGGCGCAAACATGCAGCGTGTCGAGGTGTGGTCGGGTGCGCAGCGAGTCCAATAACCTGGCAGCGAACGATGCTAAAACTCCCACTTAAATAGCGGGAAAGGCAGGTGTTCGTCATCAGGTCATAAATTAAATGCTAGATATAAACCGCCTCACCGATCGCTCTGTAAGGACAATCATCAAGGCAGCTCTCCAGGAAAAAGGGCCCCCAACAGCCTCTGGATCCATTCGTTCTTTAATTTGAACCTTTTTTACTGATGAGGGATAGGATATAATGTTGTCATTGATGATGACACTGGGGAGTGTTTATTAATTTCCCCAAAATATAGAATACGCTTTACGCATAAAGTCTGAATGCCGAGTTGGTAAGCAGAAAAGTTAGAGAAAGTGATTTGCTGTCTGTATGAAAGGCCAGAGATTAGAACATATCTACCTTCGGGATTGTTTACTTGTTTTTCAAAGATGAATGGCAAATGTTTATTGATTAATATAGCCACACCCCGTCATTTGAATTATAGGATGAGAAATAAACTTGTCCCACCCAGTCACATTTAAGTTTTGTATGCTCAAAGTCTGACAGATATGTGTCCTGTATCATGGCAAACGATGCTCTCTTCCCTTTAAGAAAAGTGAATATTTTATAACATGCCCTAAACCTTTTACATTCCAAGTTATACATTTAAAAGAATCATTTACATTCATTCCCAAAAATATGAAAGTAAAAGAGTGTCACTGCTATGTAGCAGTGTGCCATCCTGAGTAGAACCTCGAGTGCAACGATTTAAAATTTTTCAAACACAAAAAAACAAAAATACAAACAACCCTTCCCACCCTCTACCAGCCCCATCCCCAAACGACAGGAGACATCAGACAAAACTTGGTCAACAAACCTGACTGAGAAAAATCAAAAATCAGAAAGAATGGATAGAAAAAGAAATATTAATATTAGAGGTAATAATAACAACAACAACAAAATAGCTGCATATTGTGTTAAAATTAAATAATGTCAAGTAAGATAATCTCTTACTTTGGAACCTGATAAGTGATCAGGGGAAAGATGCTTCCTCTAGCATTGTTTATGAAGAAATTGTGACAAACACCATCTTAGCTGCATTTCCGAAAAGAAATAATGATAAAAGAAAATGTCACATATCCTTGTCCATGTTTGTCAAAAAGTCTTTAGCCGCTTCAGGCGATGAAAACAGTCGGATCTTTCCGTTGTGTAAACACCGAAGCTTTGCGGTGTAGGCGAATCCTCAGAACATCTTGCAATCAGAAACTCTTTCCTCACCTCGTTAAACTCGCGCCTTTTCCTCAGAACCTCAGCTGATCATCTTGGTAAAATCAGAGCTGGTTCCCTTCGTACATCACTTGACGTTTCTGCGACTTGACGAATTGCGGCCCGGAGAACTGCCTTTTTATCCGAGCAGCAAAGGAAGCGAACCAGCACGCTCCGAGGTGGGCCGCGTTCAGGCGGCATGAGCGCTCTATGAGTACACTCTATTTCTGGAGCAAAGTCCGACAGAAGGTCGAGCAATTTCGGAAGTCTCAGAAATACATTTGGCAAGAGGCACAGGAATCCCACGACATATAACAATAATTGGGAGGAACTAAAAGGGGAATAAGAGCGGAGCGTAAGGCTCCTGAACACAAAAAACCCAAAGGATGAAATGGCGCGCCTCTTGTGTTGCATCTTGACTGTCAGTAACGTGCAAACTGTTCGTGAGAGGGCGTCAACGCACCAACGGGGCAGGCGTGCAGAGAGCACGATTTGGGAGGCCTCCCAAGTGGCGAGGCACGGAGATAGTCCAGAGGGCGAAGGTGAGCTCGAATGCACATATAGCGCAAAAAAGCCGGGGCGTGTATAATTCAAACGCGCAGCCAGGTGGCCACTTTAGCCGGGGCATGTCTCGAGTCGACTAGAGTGTGTTATGACAGGCCACCCCAGAGATCTCACAAGACCATTTCCTGGTCTCGCTAAATCCCCAGGATCCCTATTGGGTTTTAAGATTGGAGTCCGTAATGCAAAATCCACAGACAGACAACAAATACGGGGAAAACCAATGAACATTTATTACCTAAAACACACATATATCAGGCATTTAAATAATAGGTGAAAATAGTCCACACACGAGATCGGTGGGGCGTAGAGCCCAGAGTCCTGAGTCCCAAAGTGGGACCGAGGGGCCCACTCCATAACAGTTCACGAACAGCCTGGGCACTGAGGGTCTGCTGGGGTCCGTAAAGTCGAGGTCCAGGGTGACAGGGTCCCAGGGGTTTGCGAATGGGCTGGAGCGAAGAGAGTCCGACAGCCGACGAAGGGGGGTCACGGTACCTTCATAATGGCTCAGTGCCAGAAGGTCCTCAAAATGGCTTCAGTGCTAGGGGCCAGGCAACAGTGCCTAGAGGAGCCGAGATACCGTGACAAGCCCAAAAACGAAAAAAAAGAAAACTAAAAGCAGCCTGAACTGAAAGAAAATAAAAGGAAAAAAAGGGGGAAAAACAAAACGGCGGCTTTCAGAGCCGAGGATCTAAGATCTAAGATCCAGGGGGCTGCCCTTTATGGCCGGATACGGGGGTTGGCACCGATAGTGACCCTATAGGGGCTTCTAGCGGCCAGGATCCGGAGGTGACCACTCCGGCCGCGAACCCAAACGCGAGCCATCGGAGCCACAGGCTCAGGAAACAGCTCCTTCCAGCCTCGCATCCCAGGCGCCATCAGCTGCCGGGGAAAGCGAGCGGGGAAGTCCCAGAAGGACTATAAAAAAATGAAACCAAAAATAAAGTGCTACAAACCACAGAAACACTAAAAACCTAACGCAAGACAAACAGCGAATAACGGAATAAGCCGGCGAACACAAAACCGTTCGCTTGGCTCATATAACAAAACTAATTAACTGAAATGAAAAACTGCGTAACCAAAGAAACCAACCAATAAATCGCCACGGTAAATCAAAACAAATGCCGTAAATGGCACAGGGAGAAAACGGAAACACAACGCTAAGGGATCGAGGTAAAATAACGCACCGCAGCGAACAACGCAAAAGGACTCGCAGTGCGAACCCTAACAGAGTGAGGCTCAAAAGAGCACAAAAGATGCAGAAGTACCAGGGGGTGAGCATAAGCTCGGGCGCATGCATGGCGCGAGTAAGCCAAGCCGGGGTGCATCCCATTCAGGACGGGCAGACGGCTGTAGTGAGGCTCGTTTGGGTGCTGACAACGGAGAAGCAAGAGCTCAGGTGTGCAAGGATCGCATGAGTACGGGACGGGAGACCCTCAAAGTGCCCCTAAAAATACTAAATTACCTCTGGGGTTTTCCCCATACGACACTAAAAGCCCCCAGGCGATACCCACTATCCGTAATGAAGAGTGCGCGAGCGCCCTGGTGGTCGGGCGCGGGTACCAAAAGCAGATGACTTGGCAATGAACAGCGCTAATACCCGCACCTAAATAGCCAGAAAAGCAGCTGTTCGAAATCAGGTCGCAAATTGGACACTGAGCCTCTGGGTTTCCATGGCGTAACATACCTCTGTGGGAAATATATGTTGTGGGAACCTGCTGGGCCCATGTATGGCCAGGTTATTTTGTTACGAGATGTGGTGGTTGTTGGTAGGACCCAAAGATGCAGGTTAGACGTAATCCCACGACATATAATAATAATGGGGAAATTATATGGAAGAACTAAAAGGGGATTAAGAGCGTAAGGCTCCTTAACACAAAAAACCAAAAGGATGAAATGGCCCGCCACTTGTGTTGCGTCCCAACTTTGAGCAACGCGCGAAATGATCGCCGAAGCGTCACTGGTGCAGGTGTGCAGAGAGCACGATTTGGGATGTCTCCCAAGTAGTGAGGCACGGAGGTAGTCCGAACGCCAGATGGCGAAGGTGAGCTCAGAAAGCCATGCCGGGGCGTGTATAATTTAAACGCGCAGCCGGGTGGCCACTCTAGACGGGACGTGTCTCATTTCGAGAGGGCAGCCGACTAGAGTGAGGCTCAAAAGAGCACAAAAGGCGCAGAAGCACCAGGGGGCGAGCGTAAGCTCGGGCGCACGCGTGTCGTGAGGAAGCCAAGCCGGGGCACGTCCCATTCAGGACGGCCAGCCTGCTGGAGTGAGGCTCGTTGAGTTCAGACGACGGAGGAGCGTGAGCTCAGGCCTGTGAGGAGCGCAAAAATACGGGACGGGAGACCCTTAAAGTGCCCTTAAAAATACAAAATTACCTCGGGGGTTCCCCCCGTACGCGCCCATAGGCACTAAAAGCCCCCTGGCGATACCTACTATCCCTAACGGTGCGCGGAAGTGCGCGAGGGCGCTGGTGGTCAGGTGTGCGTACCAAATGCAGAGGACCTGTTACAGAACAGCGCTAATACCCTTACCTAAATAGCCGGAAAAGCAGCTATTCGAAATCAGGTCGCAAATTGAACACTGGATATAAACCGCCTCACCGATAGCTCTGTAAAGGTGCCTGGCGAGGACTGCCGAACACTCCGGGGTGAAAGGTAGAAACCCTAACACTGTTTTTGCCATTTCTGTGTGATTTAACCAGCTGCTATTAATGTTGTAATGTTTGTTAGTTTTCCTCTTGAAAAACAGGATCTCATGGATGGTGCTCACTAAGAAAACGACATTCCACTTATGTTAGATAACGCATGATGTGCAATATTTAGTCAGTGAATAGCGGTATCCTGTCTCGTCTTCCCCATTTTTTACACACCAGCGTTTATTCGAAGTACGCTGCTCACAAAATGAGGGGTGACCATACACCCTACTGAATGGTCTGTGGTGGCCTAGTGGTTAAGGTACTGGACTATGGACCAGGGTTCAAGGTTCAAATTTATCATCGCATTTAGTGTGTGTTGCGAAATACCCCCTCTCTTTCCGTTTACACTCCTAAGCTGTTTGTACATCAAACAAGTTACCAGGTATTTACACCATTTTGCCCAATTTCTAGTATCATAATCATGATTTTCTATTCCTAATGGCTCTTCGGTCGGTGTGAAAGCTAAGGTCCTTGTCACTGTCTGTCCTGTGCCTTCGTCCATCATTTTACTATGGGGTGTCCTCGATGTACTCGTAGTAATCATTGTCCAGGTAGTCTGGTTTCGGGCTCAGATCTGGCGGGTCAAGATATGCATCATAATCAAGTGTTATTCCTACTTCAATTTGTTGAGCTCCTCCTGTTCCCGTTTCAGTTTCTCCTGTTGCTGCTTCTGCTGCTCCTGTTTGCATTTTTTCTTGCCCTTCCGCCGACTTTTCTGTTAATCCTTGTGGCATTGGTGCTGCTTGCCGGTTGAGGATTTCATAGTCGAGGAGCCAGTCGAGGATACAGTCGAGACTAGAGACGTCAGTGGTCGGGTAGACTTCTGAACGTATTCCTGTTTGATCAGTGGCAGAAGGTCTTGTGTATCTAGTTCCGTCGTGCCCTCTTTGTCTTTCAGCATCACTTGGGAGTATGTTGCTGGTTGGGTCTGCCTCGTCAGAGTCTCTTGTATCTCCTGGGCCTTCATCATTGCTCATCCTTCCTGCTCTGTCGTCACCGATGTCGTCTGTCCCTGGCGCACTAGCCCTAGCATCACCAGTAGCAATATAAGGACCCTCAGTGTGGGGCTCAGCAGGTTCAGTGTCCGTTTCCAGAGGTACCCCCATACTTGTTGTCTGCACCTCTGGAGGTCTCTTGCCTTTTCCTGGAGTCTCTTTGCTTGTCTGCCCTTTTCCTGGTTTGAGCGGTTGTTTGCCTTTCCCCACAGTACTCGCAATAGGGACTTTTCTCTTAATTTCGTCCCCTTGGCGTGGCGGACCACCTGGCCTTGTTTCCACTGGCTCATCTAAGTCTGGTTCTGGTGGCAGTCCTCTTGTCCTTCTGGATTTTCTCATTAGTGGCTGTGTGCTGCTTTGGCCTGGCCTTTCTCCGTCTGGCTCTTCAGATGGAAATGTCTTTGGTGACTGGGTGTTTGGGTCTGGATCTCTTGGGAATGTTTCTCTCTGTGGTTGTTCTCCTTGTTCTTGTGGCGTTCTGGTAGGTTTTCCCTTGACTTGGATGGCTGTAGATGTTGCTTTTTTAACCAGGTATGGACCCTCTCTCCTCGGACGGTCCCACTTCCTCCTGAAGACTCTCAAGTGCACATAGTCTCTCAGTTTCACCTTCAGCTCCTCCTCCTCCTCCTCTCGTATTCTCCGTTTTTCCTGTTCAAAGATTCAAAGCCTTGTGTATGTTCATTAGTTCATTCACATACTGTTTCATCCCTAGTTCCAGACCTGCCAAACTTGGACCCTTAGTCACCAATGAGTACAGTGGAATAGGCATTGGTTGACCAGGGGGCCTTTCATGCGGTGTTAGTTTGGTCATTCGGTTATTGTTTGAGTGTATAGTCATTAGTAATAGAGGCAAGTCTGGCACACAGTTAAGTTTAGTGGTTTCACAGATCTTTGCCAGCTTAGCCTTAAGCACACCATTTGCTCTTTGCACTATTCCCTGACTCTGCGGATGATACACACGTCCCAGTCTCTGCCTGATCCTCAGTTTCTGCCAAATCAATCTTACCTTCATGTTCACAAACTCTTTTCCATTAATTGAGCTTATCATGGTGGGAATACTGAATCTCGGGATTACTTCTCTGCACATGAATTTCACTACTGTATCTGCATTCATATGCTGTGCTGGTATGGCTTCCACCCATCTGCTAAACCTGTCCTCTATGACCAGTGGGTATCTTTTCTTTTCCGCTGTTCTGATCATGTCTGTATAATTCATGACAATGTTTTTGAACGGTCCTTTAGGCATTGGTAAGCTCGCTATTGGTGTTGTTATTCCCTTTCTTACATTGTTCTTACTGTAAGTTTCACAGCGACCTAGTGTAGCATCTACATATTGTTGCAAATTTGGAGCCCAGAAACCCATGTTTACAATTTTCCTTAGTATCTCTCCTCTAGCGCAGTGGTCTATTTCGTGGGCGTCCAACACTATCATCGTGACTAGGCTCAGGGGAGCCACTGTCAGCCCATTGGCACTTCGCCATCTCCCTTCCTTATCTTTTGCTGCTCCAGAGTTTCTGCTCATGTATTTTAATAATGTCATCCAGTGTTATTTGTTCTGTTAGTTCCACGGTTACCATCTGAGCTACACTAGCTGCGTTGTTTCCCGGACACTTAATTATGGCTACCTTCTCTAAAAGTTTTAGAGCTTCTAACAGCTGACTGATAAACTTCCCGTAATGGACCGAGATCTGTTTCTACAAAGCCTCTGGCTTTCCACTTTATCCCAAATAAATGGCACACTCCATGTGGATACGCTGAATCTGCGTATATGTTAGCAGTCGGTCCCTCAGCTAATTTACACGCTTTTGTCAATGCTATCATTTCTGCTGAGCTGATCAGGGTTGGAAGCATGGTTCAGCCTTTCTCACCACTGTTTGACCTTTGTCTGTTATCTTTACAATTGCAAAGGCTGCTTTGAGCCCGTCCTGATCTCTGTAGCACGATCATTCAACAAACAAGGTAAAAATTCACATTTGGCATTTCAGTGGCACTCAAATCTTTCCTTAATTTACAGTAGTTATCTACTTCTGCCCAACAGTCATGGAGTTTTCCATTATTTTCCACTAATAGGGCCTCTGCAGGGTTGGTCAATGTGCAGACCCTTAGGGTCACATCTGGGTGGTTTAGGAGTTTCTTGGTCCTATTAGGACGAATCGTCCGTTCTCCATCAGCTCTGTCACCTTGTGGTGTGTCAAGATGATTACTGGGTAACCCATTGTCACACTGCTCGCTTTGTCATACATTAGTGTGATGGCACTAATGCCTCTATAACATGGTGGCTGTGCTAGTTCTACTTCTAAAAATTTACATGAATAATAAGTGACTGACTGTCTCTTTTTCTGTACATCTGATTCTAGCATCAGTTCTACCTTAGCCGCATAGAACTCTATCCAGTCAGAGCTATATCCTGTCAACCCCAAGAATTTCATAGCTTTCATAGAGGTTTTAGTGCTTTAGCTATTGCTTTCAAATGCTCATCTGAAATGCATTTTTGTTTACCCGATATTTTCCATGGTAAGTACTCTACTTCAGGTTGGCAGTACTAAAGTTTTGACAGTGATGCCTTATGCACCACTTTGCTGGCGAGTGAGTAGGTATTAGTACTCCTGCTTCTATCAGTCCTTTTATTGTCTTCTCGATACACTGTTCTGCTTCTGGTTTTAGTGGGTACTACCATGGCTATCATGTGTTCTCCTGGGTCTGCCTGTCTTTCCCCTTGGTACATTTGGCTTTCTTCAAGCACTGGGACCTTCACTACCTGGGGTATTGCCAGAGCTGCTAACCTCACCTGTATTTTTATGTAGCTTTTGTCCTTGCTCACGCTCACATTGGGTGTTTCGTTTAGCTGTACTGCCTAGTGAGGGCTTCTTTAATAATTTATCGGTCCTATGTGCTTGCTTTCATACCCTTCACTCACCAAATTCTTTTGCCAAATATTCACTCGGTTCTATGCTAAATCTTGCTCCTATCCAGCCTATGTACACGGCTTTGGCTTAAACAAAAACAGTCTTTGGTTGTTTTGCTAACCATAGTTCAACTCTTTTTGAGTTATTGTCTTCTTCTTCATAAAACTGAAGTACAGTGTTTGGGGGTCGCTGGTTCCCTTGGTTCATATAAGTGTCTCTGTATGAACTCCTTCCACGACTGAAACACCTTGTCAACTTCATAGTCCATTTGTCCTAACCAGTACACTGTTTCATACCATTCTCTGGGGGTCGGGTCTTTTCTCATCAGCATTTGTGACAGCGGCTCCTGTTGGTCTGGCATTGTGATTATCAGTCCTTCAGGTAGGCACCTTCACTTGCAATTCAGCTGGCATATGTTCTTCACCTTTGTTGCTTCGCAAACCTTTCAGACCAAATGAGATGAAAAGCATCTACAGGTTTCAGGCAAGTGTGCACTGCTCCAGTGTCCACCATTACTGAAATTGTTTTTCCACTCACGTGAACTTACAGCATTAGTTCATTTTTTTATGATTGCGCTTTACTGATGACTGGCAGCTGCCCCTCCCCCCTAGGACTCTCTGGGCAACTTCAGTATCCCTCTGGCCTTCCCTGAGAGGGGTTGACAGGTCCGGCTCCTCCCTGCTGCATCTGTGGAGTACGGTATTTTTGCATTTGGTATCCTTGTGGGTGGATACCCTTGGGGTTGCAATCCTTGTGAGTTCTGATTGGGCCTTCTACACTCTTCTGCGACGTGTCCTCTCATATCACAGTTCCAGCAGACCATTGGTGTTTTGTTTCATGTCTGCCCTCTGTTACTTTGATTGAAGCCTCTTCCCCTTACAGCGTATCCTCCTCTTTGCTCACCGTCTTTATACCCCTTATCAGCTTGCTATATGGTCACCTGGGATGGCTGCATGGAACTCACCTGGAGCTGAGTTTGTGGTCCTGTCTAATACAGTGCTTGGTATTGTTGCAACTGATACTGTTGTGGCTGGCTCTGCTGTTGGTATGCCTTTGCTGGTGCTGGCGGCAGGTTGGGTTTAGGCTGGGGTGCTGGGTTGGCTATCTGGAGAGCTTAACACACTGCTTCCTTTATCACTAAACGCTTACGGTTCTTTCACCAGGGCCTATCACCCTCTTTAACTGCTGCTTGCATCTGCAGTTTCTTTTTGCCTGCATTGATTTGCAGTAGACGTGAGCCACGTTGTTGCAGAATTGCATTGCCATTATTTTCAGCCCTACCAGTTCCTCAAGTTGGTTGGTCACCGCTGTGTGCAGTCCTTTCAGTAGGTTGTCTCTGCAGATGACTTGTAGCATTGGGTCTTGTTCTGGCTTTTTCTGTTTTTGCTCTCATCGTCTCACATGTTCAAGGATGTCATGGCTGATTCTTTTATCGGATCAGCATACACCATGTCTGGGTGTACCTATGTGGGAAATAGTTGCTTTAGGACTTTCCACTCATGCCTTTTTTATTTTGCTGAACACCATACTGTCAATCTGGTATCCTGTTTCATCGTCCACTGCTTTTTCAAGGTCTGCATCTTTCATTATTTCCTTTGTTGCTATGCAAACAATGGTGCGTAACAGCAGGGTTTTGATGTATCCCACTGCCAGCGTTGTGCCTTCTGTCAGCTCTTGCAGCTTGTCGATCCACCTGTATGCTCTTTCTGTGGCATCAAGTTTATTAGTTTTGCCATCATTACCACTAGATCCATGGTGGGTCAAGGGATGTATTCCTTCATCAGGGCGGGTCACCTTGCACTGTGCCCCTGCTCTTGTTTTTGTTGTTGTTGTAGGGCAAGTAGCTATCATTGCTTTTTCACGTATTGGTGGCCTCCTTTGGCGCTCCTCTCTGTCTGGAGTTGGGATGTTTCTTCTCCTGGCTCCTCTTCTTCTCCTTCACTCTCTTGCTCTTCGATCGCTTCAGCATCACTCTTGGGCTGATCATCCGTTTCGGGGTCTGGCTCATCGGTGAGAGTTATGTTGCTTCTTCATTATTCTGCCTCCCAGGTCTTCTACCAGCTGTTCCTTTATCTTTACTTGCTCTGTCTGGTATTCTTTCTCTTCCATCAATTCCCGCTTCTTTTCCTCCACTTGATGCATCAGTTGCGTTGCCTTTTCTTGTTCTTCCTACCTTACCCTTGCCAGCTCTTTCTCCATTTCAGTCACCATTTCAGTCACTCTTGCCTTTTATGTATCTGCCTCTTTCCTCATTTCGTGTCTTTGCCTCCTCTTCTATGTCTCGTATCGCTTGTGTCATTTTTTAATTATATTTCCTGAACCTTAGTTGTTATCTCGTTTTTATTTATTTCTTATTCATCTCTGAGCTTTGTTTGGTTTTGTCTTTCAATTCAATTCAATTCAATTTTATTTATATAGCGCTTTTTTACAATGTAACATTGTCTCAAAGCAGCTTTACAGTAATACAATTATCTTAAAAGTCCAATCCCAAGTTGAGCAAGCCCAGGGCGACAGTGGCAAGGAAAAACTAAAATGGTAGGAAGAAACCTTGGGAGGAACCAAGACTCAACAGGGGACCCGACCTCCATGGGCGGCCTAGATGTTAATTAAGCAAATAACAAATCTTTCCTGCTCTAATTCTATTTTTAAATCTTCTCTTATGCGATTAGGGATTTTTGCTGTTCCTCCCAGTTCTATGTTTTTCTGAACACTCTGGGCAGCCACTGATTTCCAAAATTCACTACAATAAAGCCTTATAACTGTGCTTTGCTACTACCCAGAATGTGTACCAGCATTGCCAATCTGTATTGTATTGGCCCTTGAACAAGGTTTTGTTTGTTTAATTAATCTAATGCTACTATCAACATCAGTGCTTGAAGCACTTTGTATCACAAAATTCCGATAAATCACCACAATCACTGATATATCTCTGTTTAACTACACTACTACACAATAAAAAACTGGTAATCACAACGTTACTGGTATGGATTTGAAAGAATCAATTATATCGGCTGGTGCATGTTGTTAAAAAATAAGGATGATGTAGCCCTAACTCAATAGCCCACTACCATGGTAACGTATAATCCCAGTGGTGCCTTCTGGCTAGGTCAGGCGTCGAATACAGGTGTATTGAAAGATCACCATGCAACACTTAAGCATTGAGCTGCCATGTGCCACCATTAAATAAGAAAGTTTAGCTGCCAACTCCTGTGGCATTGAAAGGTTTAGTCAGTGTCAGCAGTGTCTGGAAGCACTGACAGGGGGAGGCAGAGGCACTCTACACAGTCTAAAAGAAAGCAAAGAAGGCAACTGTATGTGAGATGCTTCCAGTAAATGTTTTGAATGTTTTTGTGTCTGTGAAATCCTTGTCCCTAAAATCCTCCTAAAAACCCTGAAACCTCGCCAAGTTTAAAATGTGACTAATGTATGGCCAGGAATGAAATTCTACCCTGCTAAGCTGCCATGTTTCAGACCACTGGTAGGTGGTACTTTAAACATACTTTAAATTTGCAACACCTGCTGTCTGGTCTGGGATGTTATATAAGGAGGAGACTGGTCACTGGTTAAAGCATGGCTGAAACAGGGTTGTAAACCGGAAGCCCCGCCCCGTAATTAGTAAGAAACAATTGGCATATTAGTAAATGTGCTTCTAGCTCCATTACCTCTGTATACCTTGTATAGTGAAAACAAAGAGATGAGTAAAACCGAAGGGGGAGTTTGATATGAATGCATCATTAATCATGTAATTGGCTAGAATGTTCATCACGAGTTGTCCCCGCCCTCAAGTTAGGGGGGCTCAAAAGCTCAGGACAGGAAGGTCCAAGTTAGTTAAGTGATAGGAGTTAACTAAATAAATGCTTAAGCCAACAGACCCACTGTAGTTCACTGCTTTTCATTTAGTTCTCTTCCAGCACCTAAGGTACTGGACTACAGACCATAACGTCAAGGTTTTAAATCCCACCTCTGGCAAGCTGTGACTGTTGGGTCCAAGGCCCACAGTTGCTTGTACTGTGCCAGTTGTAAGTCACTCCGAAAAATGGCGTTTGCTAAATGACGTAAATGTATGTGTAAAACTGTGTGACAGTTCTAATCCAAGTCATTGTTAGAATTTGGAAGCCCTTTTCCTAGTAGCTAACGGATATGTAGGTTTTAAAGCAAACTTGATATTCCAAGAGCCTGAAAGACCATCAATGAGCCGGAAAGCTGGCAGACATGCCTGAATGTGTGCTACTAAAAACACTTCTGCCTTGGAACTTAGGGAGTACACAGAGCCTCCCTAATACAGGTTCTGAACTGATGAAGAAGCTCAGATAAGGTGTGAGTGAACTGCCGAGAGAGGGATGAACGGTAAATAGGATGGTAGTGTAAGACGTAATGGGAAGTGAATCTTACCGTTGTTCTGGGGTCTTCAGTAAACACACGCTGTTCATCCTCCTTATACATACACATCAGCAAATACTCACAGCACTGACAAAAAAGAAACACATATGGTGATCTCTTTGTTGCTTCTCTGTATGCAAAACTTAATACTGCAGTGGCGCTAACCTATGGACCAGATGATCCAGGGTTCAAGCCCTACCACTGCCTAACTGCCACTGCTGGGCACCTGACTTCAACTCACTGGTGCGATTCGACTGATATGGAGACGTAGCACAGACCAAAGATGTGTAGATGAACCAAAGAGTGAGTGACTTTCCAAATGCCAACAATTAGTTAATTAGAAAATTAGAGCTTTTTATTAAATATCATAACTAGATATACACACACACAAGTCAATAGCAGTAACCAACTAACATGCATGTCTTGGGACTGTGGGAGGAAACCGGAGTACCCAGAGTAAACCCAAGCAAACACAGGGAGAACATGCAGACTCCACACAGAAAGGACCCAGGATGCTCCATGCCGGGATCGAACCCATTACGTTCTTGCTGTGAGGCGGCGGTGCTACCCACCGAGCCACCGTGCCTCCCATATCTATGTGCATAATGGAGGAATTAAATTGTGTGAGCTCTCTGTGAGGTGTCAGTGTGTGTTTGGATACCATGGTGTTTCCCGAAACAAGACTGTCCAAAGCTTTTTCCAAGCTCATCGGTAGAAACGATCCCTGGTAAGTCTTAATGAAGCAGAAAGTGCACGTCCAGTCATCCCTACCCAAACACACAAAAGTATAATAATCACTACTTACGCTGTGATAAGGAAACCTGAAATAGTTACACTTAGGTCAGTCTCTTAAAATGAGTTTCATATAGTACTTATGAATAAAGCTTAGTTTTTAAAGAGGGGGATAGGTATGTTCTACAATGTTTTAAACAACTAGTTTGGGAATCACGTTCATCATTATAATCACGTTTACTTGCATAATCATTGTTACATGGTTTCCTGTTTTGGTAAAAAATGTTTTTTCTTACTCAAGTGATATGTCCTCTATTTCTGGTAAGTGGCAGCATTTATGGAAAGCTCGGGGACAGTCATCACAGCACACCAGCGTACCACCAGAGTTACAAATGAAGCAGTTGTTATCATTTTTCTGACCAGGCTGGTAGCAGAAAAACACAAATAAGAAAGGTTGAATACATATACATATACGTTATCTTCCACTTAATCCACACAGGGTCACAGGCCAGCCGGTGCCCACCTGGCAACTCTGGGGGCAAGGGCAGGAACATCCCTAGGCGGGGCACCAACCCATTATAGGGCACATACACACAGTCACACACTAAGGGCCACTTTAGAGACATGCATGTCTTTGGACTGTGGGAGGGAACCGGAGTACCCGGAGTAAACCCATGTAGAAACACAGGAGGACCCAGGCCACTCCACCCTTTTTGTGGTGCTATCCGCCAAGCTGCCCGGATGAAGGTCCCTTGTGGCCTCCCTTGTGGTCCCCCAACTGTGGCAGAGGTGGGATTCAAACCCTGGACCCCTGGTGCATAGTCTTTGGACTCTTTGGACTCCCAGAGGCTGGCCTAGCATGGTAGCAAGTTCCCAGAATCCCCCACCTGCACTCACACTCACTCACAATATACTAGTCACAAAGATTCGGGGATATATGAAATTGAAATAAGCTTAAAGTAACTTTAGAAAATTCAGTAATGATCATTGTTTCCTGATGCTACTTAAATGTTAGGTGTTGTACCAGATTCTATGAATTGGGGTTGAAGATTCTATTACATAATGTTGTGTAAACCCGTTGTGTGTGTGTGTGTGTGTGTGTGTGTGTGTGTGTGTGTGTGTGTGTGTGTGTGTTCGAGTGATTTAAGACTTACTGAGGTCTTTAGAGAGCAACAATCACATGGACAATTCTGTGAATGAATATAGAGGATATTCTTCTGCAAATAGAACAAATATCTGTTAGCTAAACCAGTGTTTAGGATAAAAACT
>JAUZST010091358.1:0-19440 GCA_034779995.1 Parotocinclus haroldoi
GATAGATAGATAGATAGATAGATAGATAGATAGATAGATAGATAGATAGATACTGTATATGGGTAATGAAACCAAAACAAAATTAATTCACTCATGGTGAAAAAAAACATATAGTTTGGAACAGTCTCTACAGAAATACATATGTAAATCCACATGGCTGTTTAATAAACGAAACCGTTACCTTTACTTTATTTTAAAACATGATTTTGTGTACTACCTCAGCCTTAGTACCTATGGCCTTGTCATTGAATTTATCAGCCTTTACAAGAACTCTTGCATTTTTTTACTCTTAACAGCTCCTTCCACTACACACAGTTTTTACAACTTAATCATTTACCAGAGCTCTCCATAATGAACAGTTTCGGTTCATTACTCAAAATAGCAGCTCGCAAACACTGTTGTCTGTACACCACTTGATATCTGGGTCAGTGGATTCCAGCTCTTTTTTTATCACATACTTTGAATGCTTTTCTTATCTTATTCTCGGTGTTATAAGATTTTCGGACCTTACCTGCAGTGCAAATGCTCATTTAGGCAATACAGACCAATTAAATAGGAACTTGTCACAAAAGCCATTCTTTTGAGCTCTCTGAAGTGCTGTATTGCATCTTTCCTACGTTTTCTTCATTTTTTATTATAGGCACCAAAACCTACATTACTACTTACATCTCAGAACAGCAAAAATATCACTTGCCTTGTGCTGACCACAGTACACAAACTTGTTCACTATTTTTCTGATCCTCATTAAACAATTTTTCTGCTCTGAGTTCCATCTGGGCTGGATCTGGAAGCCATTCTAAAACATTAGGGGAAAGTCAGGAATAGACTCATTCACATAACACATTCAGTCAGAGAGGTGGGCTAAATCACCACAATTTTATCATTTAGAAATTAAGTACCCTCTAAAACCCTTTCTTCAGGTTAACTCCACTACTTGTGTAACTAGCAGTCATTTTTAAGTTAAAGAGTCTGAGGAATCAAGTGAATTACTGTTTTCTTCCTTCTTTAGTGTTGGACATCTAGATAATTAGGTTTACTTATAGTCCTTCATCTGAAGTACTAGCTGCGCATTTGTATATATAAGCTTACATCTCTTTCTTCTGATATAACAACAGCTTCTACAAAATTCTAGTTTACAGTGTGAGTTCTAGATGTATTCTGGGAAAAGGTTAAGAACAAAACCTTTAGCTCTTCATTTTTGTATTTTCCAATTGGGTACACTGTTCTTTCTGTGTCTGTGTGAGTTTCTACTGCTTTGTCCCAAAAAAACATGCCAGTAGTTGAAACAGCTATTCTGCTCTTCCCTCAAGGCATAAATAATTGTCACACAAGTTAAGTTTAGCTATAACAGGTATAGTTAGTGTACTACAGCAAAGGGTTGTTTTAGTTTTTGGAGTTTATTTGCATGTTATAGTGACCACATTATCGTCCAAAAACAAAAAGCAAAACAAAACAAATGCGTGTAAATATATTTTTTTACATTTGACACAGATTTGCACAAGACACTGAAAATCATCATTTAAAATTTAGGTTTATTAATTGCCATAAGGTCACATTGAGATCACATTGATTTGAAAGAGTCAGTATAAATGTACCAGAGCACTGTGGAGCTTTATTATGTCCTGGTTCTAGACAGCATACTGCTTAGATTACTTGATGTTAGTGTTTGGCCTGTTGTTGTCTGTACAACAGGTAACATTTTTTAACATATTCTGCTTTAAGAGAAAATGATTGACTTTCCGCGAACAATACTGAAATCCTATACGAAATAAGTAATTTCAGCTCAGATATAATTCATGCCCAAGCAGGGCAAAACAAGATGATTTCATCATGTTCCTCAGAACACCTCATAAATTTAAAATTGTGTATTGTTTATTTATGAACTTTGCATTTAATATTAGGTATTGACACTACAGAACATGAATCTGTGGATAAGGAAGGTTTACTGCTCCATAGTGGGTTATCTCAGTTTAATTGCTGCTTAAAATCATTCTGGTTGTTTTTTTAAATCAACTAAATAAACTCACTAGTGGAAAGAAAACAATGTCTAATAGCAAATTGATTTTATTTTTCATAATCTACCCCTCCTGTCATATACATCAGGTGGAAGAAGCTTTCCTATATCTAAACAAGGAACCTTCACTCTAGAAACTCCCGAGCTAGCACATTGGTGCTACACATGTTATTGCGGTAATGTGTTCAGGACAGACACAATCATGTGGCACCTGATAGCAAACTGAACTAAGTTCAGAGGAGGTGATGCAACCAGTATGCTGCACCTAAGCAGGTTTGTTTACTACATAAAATGTTTTGACTAGGACCTTTCAACAAATTGTTGTGTGTGAGCCTGATGCTTACACTAAATATGTTTAAATATTCCTCTGTGTTGTAAGTTAAATGGAATAGTTACACAATACACCAGTCCAGGGCTTCATAATCTGCATTCTGTCAGGCATACAAGTGTAGCTGACATTGCTATAGGCCTGTCATTACTATATATTTAATACACATATTAATGTAATGTATGTAAACATGCTTTTGGATGCTGTTGCGGTACTGTTGATTAACAGGTTACACAATTTACTTTTTTGTAAAGTAGTATACTTTAAAATTGGTTATATGACGAAATTTTCTTCAGTCTGAATGAAAATATTCCATTTGCAGATTCAAACTAAACTCTTTACATGCTCATTAAACCCAGTAACACATTAAATAAGGTATTTTTATATGCTCACTGAACATAATCCAATTCAAAGCACACATGCCATTTAGTGTAAACATTGCACTGAGATTGATGCTGTCTGTCTGTAGCAAGGACCTAGCAGTGCATTGGCATGCAACTAGAGTATGAAATGCTGATTTTGTGTATAAATCTAAAATTGTGGCAATTTCAGCACAATGTACTTTAAATATACATACCAAACAGTGGGGTTCTAGAATAGAAATTTTATTTGAATTGGCTTCACTCAGATTACTCTATTTTGATTGAGCTATTAAGACAAATTATTAGCTTATTTTTATTATTCATTATTACTGCTCCACATAAAGGTAGTCACTATGTTTTACAATGAAGGCATCCTCACTCCTAATCTATGGTTTTTATTATAATCTATAGTTTTACCATTGCACCATTATTTGAGCTTTTTAAGTGTGTACCCTCCATGTATAAAACCTAAGGATTTTCAAATACAGAATGGAAAATTAACAGTTGAAATTTTTCACTGTGTGTTAGGAAATCCCAATCTGATCTGACCTTAAATACCTGCTTAAAATTATTCTTCTAATTATTCTTAGAAAGGGCACTAATCCATCAAAGGGAATGTACACTCACAAACACTTAGGGAAGTTTAATAGTATAGTGAATCAATGAGGTTTTAACAGTATACCATAATTTTAGCTTTTGAGTGTGTGCGCGCTGTTATGTAAAAATAAAAAAACTGCTGATTTTACTTTGAATGCTAAAAAATATATTCTCAAAACCAGAAGGAATTTGCAACACTTAATTTTTTACACTGTGTGTTAGGAAACTCCGGATCTGATGGTTTGACCTTGGATGTGGTTGAATATGGTAGTGAAGGGTTACGCTAGCTCAGTATGTACATTCTATGATAATATATTGCTCACAAAAATAGTAGATATTTCAAAATAAAATATCCCTTAATGAAATAATGTTACTTAGTCTAGATAGGTTCATTTGAAATGGAGAATATTTAAATGGAAGCTTATTTTGTTAGCTCGGCATCCATCAGTCGTATATCTACCAGAACTGCTGAGAAAGATCAACTTGTGTTTGTATCTGGGAGACAGGTGATTCAACTCAAAGCTTCTTATACACTTGTCTAACTTTACTCCCACCAGTCATATTATTCAATAGCTCTATAATCTTAAAGAGCTCTATAGATCTCTATAAGATCCATAGTGCATCCTTCTTACCTAAACGCCAGACGAATTCCAACTTAAAACTCATAGCCATAAGCCGTGTAATTCGGGCTGACTGCAATTCACTTATGCAGGAATGAAAAATACAATTTTGGCAGTAGCAACTCCCAAGTTTGTGGTTTTAAGGCAACTCATATTGCCTAATTGTAAAGAGGGGCTTAAGTGCTCTGTGTTGATTGTTGACAGCAGCTGCCATGGTGAAAATTGAGTTAACCCTTATCAGTCTTCCATCTACTCACTACAGGAATATTGTCTCAGACACCCACAGTGGGGGACAGCATGTCTGTCTGTAAAGGACTGCACTTGAACCATGACCAGGTCCTGTTAAAGGTTAATGCAGGCTAAAATCTACTTAGGACCACACACTTAGGTTTGAAATGTTTTTTTCACTTTCTGCTGTAAGCGGCGACCATCCTGGTCTCACGTTGACAGGTTAGCAAAGAACTCACATTACAGTCTCCTACAGTATGAAGAGCACAAAAGATTATTATTAAACGTGGTATTTTAAATAAATAAAAGAAAAAAGGGGAAAAGTGAGTATCTGAATTCAGAATGAATACAAAAATGTTTAAAATGATGAAAGCAGAAATTGTAAAATTTAATGAGCATACATAAGCAATAGTTTTAAAATAAAGTGGCATCATTACATATTCCAAGCCATTGGGGTTTCTCCCTTACATTTAGACTGAATGAGCAATTTTAAGCTATAAGCTATAAGCAATTTTAAGTTATATAAACAGAATGTCTATTGCTCTAGAACTAGAACTAGAAAACTAATGTAACTAACAATCAAGACAAATATATAGCCTCCAGTTTTGACCTGTGCAAATCATATCATTCATCACACGCTTACATCTAACTGCGTCATATTGTTAGGTAATCTGAAGTAGTTTCTTCCATCTATCCATTCAAGCTCAGTATTACACCTTTAAATGTATGTGTATACACATGAATGTATTGCAACCACTTGCGTGATTTGGCAGTGTGTTTAAATCAAGTCAGAGATTTGTTAACTTAAGGTGATGCTCATTGAATACAATCGTCAGAAGCTGATTTTGATCTAAACAGAGGCTCATAAATTTGTGAGTGCTTTAATCCCTTAAACATCAAACGTATTTGAAGCCTGGTCATTTTCTGAGGCAGGTGATTACATCATGTCTCTACCAGAAATGAGCTTTGTAAGATCTGTTTCTCTCCCACATAGCAGACGACTCTTTTAAAAGGCGACACGGCAGGTTAATAGCAAAGCCTTTATCTTTAGGCTCATCTGTGTAAAGGGATGTTAAGGCAGGTTACAGCAGCCTACAAAGATTTTCATGCTGACGCACTGCATAGTGAAGAATTAGAGGGATTTAGCAATTACACCACATGTTACTGCTACAGGCTTTTCTCTTCCAAAAGAAACTGAATTTAACATCATTATTTTCAAAGTCAATTTCATTTCAGTTTTTTTAATCAGTAATTATGACAAACTTAACACATATAGTCATACTGGCACAAAACTTGTTTTATATGTTATTTGTGAAAACTATAATTGTCAGCAGATTTAACAATTATTGGTGGATAAGGAAGGAAAGCTACAGTTTTTGCCACACTGATCTTGGTCAAGGTTGCAGAGGGAATTTTGAGCCGATCCCAGAATTGATGAATAAATGAAAGTGTTCTGACTTTAAAAATTTGTAATTTGTGAAATATACAATAAACATAGAATGTCAGTGTGTTGTACTTAGAAATATTTTCACATCTTGTTTGCATATTAATGGGATCTAGAGGTCTAGATTCAACCAGAGTGAAATGTCTATTAATGAAAAAATGTTTCTTGTTAGAGACTAAATGGAATAAATTAATTATTGCTGATCAGCGCTAACTAGTTTACTAGCAATTCGGTATACTGTTCCTTTCTGGTATATTGATTAAGTTGATTGACGGCACCATCTTTCCTTTCAATCTCATTCCTAGTGATTATTATTCAAAACGCATGGAAAGAAATACATATGTCTGTTTAACTTCACAGAAAACATAATTCACTTACAATGGAGCATTGCCTCAAAGAAGCTTTACAATTTTGCTCTATTATCTAAGGCCAAAATTAAGCTGAGCAAGCCTTGGGAGGCAGTGGTAAGGAAAAACCCTTAAATTTTATAAAGAAGAAACTTTGGGAGGACCAAGGCTCAATTCGGTGGTCTAGATGTCATGTGAAAGAATTAAACTAATTTATGTAATTATGTTCAGCATTTTATTCAACTGCATTTTGTTGGAATGTACTTGCACTGTGTACAGTAAAGTTGAGTCTATCTACCTAAATAATATGTTTTATAGTAATAGTTGAAATATATAGACTTTAGAGTTTAGAGTAAGAGTAATATTCTGAATAGTATAACAAAATATATGTAAATATGAGTATCTACACTGTTTTTAACCCTTGATACCATTATTTAAGTCAGTTTTAGATATATAACATTGTCACTCGTAGGTATTCACTAGGTTCTTAGCTATGTGTGTTGGTCACTTAACATTTAAGCAAAGCCTGAGCTTCCACATTGACTTACGATAAAAGGTCAGTTTAATATCCCTACTTGAGAAAAATAAATTTGCTTTCATCTGGAAAGTGAGGAGCTGGACAACATTAATTAGTTTGCTCTCCCCTTAGACTTTTACCATCTACTACAACCTCCTGAATAGAGTTAGCATGCCTGTGCTTGCTCTAGACTAATTTCCCTTTTTCCTCATCTTCTCGCTGCTCTTTCTAGTGTCAGATGTGCACCATGAATAGTGGGTGTCAGGGACAAAAAAGCGTTAAGATTCAAAATGTTGGCTTAAATGAGAAAGCGGCAGCAAACACTGGTTATCTTGAAGTGAAGCATTGCTGGCCCTGTTTGTGGTTGTCCCTGACATCACGCACTGACTCCAAAACACCTGTGTTTGCTCTCTGGCTTTCCATGATCTGCAAGAAAAAGGCCCCAGCATGTCACATGGCAGCCAGATAGTGCAGGCACCATGGGAATACAAAAGGCCTGGCTTTTAGCTCCGTTAATGATTAATAGCCACTTTTCCTCAAGCTTGTGCTATATAATGACATTCAAATCACACAGATTATGTTAGATAATTGTAAATGAGACAATGTATGGAGAAAAGGGGTATATAGTAGTTCATCTATGATTACTCCTATATTGTGCTAAATCTTCAGTCATGAATTCAACAAATCCTGAAGCAGTTATGTTGCTATTTAAGCAAATATTCCCACACAATGAGCCCGTAAAATGTGATAACCTAAAACAAACTAAATTTACTCAATCCATATTAGTATTATTAATAGACTAAAATACTATACATTATGGCGAATTAGTAATTATATTTAAATTTAATACAAAGCCTGAGCCATGCCCATCATTTCCAATTCAATCATTTGGTAAAAACTGTTCTGAAGGTTGAGATTTTACCCAGATTTTACCAAGTTTACACATAACCTTTTTATAACCATTACCATTTTATAACCATTATTGTGTAATATTCAGCTGTCTCATTGGAATTAGTTAACTCATTAAATATGGATGCTCAGTAACTATGTTTAAATGCCACAGTTAAACTTTCTGTATTATCATATTCTATGTATATGATATTTTCTATTTATATTACATTCTATTATATTTTGTCAATTCTGTACATTAAGTATATTTCATTGTCAAGTAAAGTCATATTTATTTATGTAGTTCTTTTTACAATGGAGCAATGTTTCAAAGCAGCTTTACAACATTATATTATCTTATAAGGTCAATCCCAAATTGAGCAAGCCTATGGTGACTGAGGCAAGGAAAAACTCTAAAGTTGTAAGGAAGAAACCTTGGGAGGACCAAGACACAAAAAGGAACCCCCCCCCCATGCTCCCTGGGTGGTCTAGATGTTAACTGAAATAGTTATGTTTGTATTAATAGTAGAATCAAATAAGTAATAACAGTTAAATAAAACTGTATGTACTGTATGCAAAACTATAAAATGTGTATGTTTATGCATCAGCATTCTTTTCCAAAAGAGCTTCTGAAAGTTGATTCTGATTTTACTTATTTTAAAACTAGATATCTTCTTTAAGAAAGCTACCTGTAAACTTTTTTTGTAATACTAAGGTCAAAATTGTGGTATTATATCAAACTACACAGACCAACAGTTCAAGTTGTAAGTCAAGATGGATCCTTTACAACAGGACAGCATTTACTGTCAAATTTGTCTACTTATGTAGAGGTAGCACATGCTGAAAGACCATCACGTACTAGTATTTACTGGTGGTTAGTTTAAAAGCTGTTTCTGCTGGACAATTCAGCACTACTCCTACATTATACTGCACAGACAAAAGATAATCACCTCTAAACAATGTAACAATTTAGGGTAGACTGAATTACCTGCAAAACTAGTTCAACATAGAGTTTAAATAAATCTCCCAACATAAATCAATATTCACTTAGCAGCTAATCAAGGTAAAACCAGCATTACCCAAAACCAACATCATACCTGTGTAGGTCTTGAGACATCTGATTACACCAGCAGCCAGCTGTTAATTTTAGCTGTGCTGAATGGTTAATTACCATTAGCATGCTGGTGTGTTGATGTAGCTTGATAGCTTGACTCATGATGGTAAAATATTATTTAATGTCATTTTAAGTAACATATGAAAGTGTATTATGGCATTCTGCAGAATAGGCCCATAGACATTTTACACATTTGCATTTACACATTTGCATTAACATACATTCTTAGCTATGAACATCTTGCAAACGTGTTTGACCTCAAAATAGACTAATTGATCAAAACCGAGCTTGTATAATAGTTGTTCAGACAGATGAGGCAGGTAAGTAATTGATAGTTTGTTAAACATATTATATATGATATTTAGAGATAGATATAGTTTCACTCAAACATGTCCGTAATTTGTCCACCTTTAGTACTTTTACAAATGTCTATATTTCAGATTTTCACACAAGTTCTAAAAGTAGATAAAGAATCCAATTAAATAAATGATTGATGATTATTTATTCAGGAAATCTAATTATTGGTTACATATTTGTGAATAGTAGAAGTATGTCAAGTCAAGGTCTAGAAAACTGGGAAGGTGAAATTTGAGTCTGGTGTTTTCAGTCAATGGGATGGCAATCAGGTGTGAGTGGACTCACTGTTTTATCTCAAGGGATCCAACAAAACCCAATCTTCACAACATGTGTGTGGAAGTGAAACATGGTACAAGCAAATGCTAAACACCTCACAAAAAGAGCTGTTGGTAGTAAAGAGCTAAAGTGCAGGCACCAAATTTGGATTCCACCAATAAACCAGTCTCAATCAGCTAATGTCAATGTTTGTGAATTCACAATTAGAAGGAACTATACCTAAATAGGACAAAGCTGTTCTTCAAAAAGAAAAGTGCTGCCGGTCTGAAATTTGTTAAAGATATAGTAAACAAGCCAGAACATGGATGAGATCAAAATAGTAATTTATGGTTTCAATTATATGTGTTATGTCTGGAGAAATTAAACTTTAATGCATATCCTATCTGTTAAAACTTGGTGGTGTTAAAATCACAGTTTGGACCTGCATCTGGGCCAGAACGACTTGTTTACATTGATGGAACAATGAATTTTGAATTATACTAGAATGTATCATTCAAATATAATTAAAAATGTATCAGGCAAATATCAAGACAATGTTGGTCTTTGTGACACTTATTCTAAGCACACAAGTCATTTTACTTTGTGAGGAAACCCAACAACCTTCCAGATTTGGGTTATAATCACAAGCCAGTGTGCAGGGCTGTTATTGCTGTTATAGTGGATCAAGAAAGAATACTAAACATTGTGCATACTTTTACTACTCACTCATGATATTTAAAGTTGGAAATTTCTTCCTTACGTTGTACACACCAAATACCAGTTTGTATCTACAACAGAAAAGGTGACTAAAGTTTTAATTTGAGTTTTTTAAAGCAAACTTGAAATAAATGATAAAGTGAGGGGAAAAAGAGTACAGGTACTGGGCAGTGGTTGACTGGGAAAGAGTAGAACCTGTAAAATGTTCTACAAGTCAATCACAAATTCGTTAAGAACTACACAGTGTAAGCACTGGAATGGCTTTTATTTACAGAGGGAATTGTAAGTATGGTCAGCTGTGTACATACAATATTATTATTATTTACTTGTTAGCTACAAAATATCTTTATTAATTGTACATTTCTTAGAAATTGTGTTGTTGGAAACATTTTTGACCAAATGTGAAATAAAATACTGTTAAATGTTAAAGTTCTACTTAAACACAATTTCACTGGTTGCTTGTATGCAGTTGAAAATTTGAACAAATTTGAACGCCTAATATACAGTCTGTGCCAGCCTTTTAACTGATAGTACAGTCTATATTTGGTAATCAATTAGTGGTAACATGTTCTGTAATATAGCTGTATTAATATGACATACAAGACCAATCTCCAGTGCATTGGAAGGATCCATTTAATATAAGATTTAATACCCTGTCAAAACTCCCAACTGCTCCTTAGCCACCTAACATTAAAGATTTTTAATCCATCACTATTTTCCCTGAATAGCTAGTTTTGTTCTTCTTTTAAAACCACTGTCACATTTTCTCTATTCAGCTAAAGGCAGTCAGATTTAGTAGACTATGTGTCGAAACACAAGAGCATGATTGTTCGACTGCAGTTGAGTCAGTTGTTTAATTGGAGCGCAGACTGTTGTTAATGCTGGTGTAATCCCAGAGCAGATCAGTTACATAGAAGTTGATTCCTTATTGCTGAAACAAGCCAAGACCTTTCTGACTCATCTATCCTGCACACCCACAGATCCATTGTGCTTCAGGCTGGTTTCTACAGAGATCAACCCTCACAGCAGAAAGTTTTGTCTCACAAAGCGACTGTAACCAACAATCACAGGCCTTTTCATAGCTTTTAAAATGAACATACTTTAATGAATAAGAAGGATTAGTGAAATTCTATGCATGAAGGATTAGTGAAATTCTCTGCAACTATTTGACGGTGATATAAAGACAGTGTCAGTTCGCTGTGTCATTGCTATTGCATTTTTGAAATGCAATATTGATGATAAACTTGTTTACATAAAGCTTAAATGTACTATTTTTTTTAAATTAATTAAGTAAGGGCTATTATGTGTAAAATGTGCCAACTGATTTACTGACTATGTCTATGCAGGATCGCATCACATGAATAATAAGTCCAGCAAGAGTGCACAATTTTCTGACGTTTCTTTTTGGAGTAAGTACAACTGCTCACAAAAATTAGGGCATATTTCATTCATTCAAAATGAAATATCCCCTAATGTTTATGGGAAGTATAATATAATGGGTGGTTTCAATCAGTGGGGGTATAAAAAAGCTTCCAAATAATTTACAGGTCAATATGGACTCCTTTACTTTCTCTGTGTTTTCTTTTCGTGAAGTTTCATTTACTACACTGCTTACAAAAATTAGGAGAAATTTCAAAATGAATATGACGAGATTTAAAAAAAAACAAGAATTTGATCTTATTTAATTAAGCAAGATGATCAGAATAGCAATATCTAAACTCAATTATAATGATGAAGTAGCAAGTGATATATTCCTGGTGGTAAACAGAAGCAAGTTAACTGGATGAGAGTGCCCCCACATTGACTGTTCAGTAGGGTGTATGGTCACCCAAAACTGCCATAACACACTGACAGTGATGGGGCATGGACAGAATTAGATTGTCCAGCTCTTCTTGTAGGATCCTCTTTGTGTTCATTTTGAAATGTTCACAATTTTTGTGAGCAGTGTATTTAATCAACAACATTTAGATTTTAATCATTTAGCAGACACCCTTATCTACAGTGAGTTGCTACTGATATCATCTGACAATCCAAGTAATTGTGGGTTAATTGTGGGTTAATTTGAACTCTGGATCTTTTGGTCCATAGTCCAGTATCCTAACCGCTGGGCCACCATAGTCCAACAAGCAACCACTGAGCTTGGATAAAGCATTCATACAATTGATTTGCATGTTTTAATCTGATGTACATTTTTCCACCATGCTTTCAGGTAATTTGACACAAATCTAATGGAACACCTAACCTTAAGTGTTTGTTGCCAACAAACTGAACTTTTTGTTTCATTTCAACATAGAGCATAGTTCCCCTACCCAGAAGTGGATTGCCAACAAAGATCAATATGTGTATTAGTCTGTGAGGAACCCAGGATAATGTACCTAAAATCCTCTCGCACAGGGTTGCAAGAAGAAAGCCATTTAATTATTTCAACTACTAGCAAATGTTGAAATAATCAAGACAGAAAGATGACTATTTAAAATTTATTTTAGTTCATCTCTTACACTAGCAGTCATTTTTCAATGAATGTCCTTACAACAGCATATTTGTATGAAAAGTTAACAAAAGCGTTATCCATTTGAAGCTGTGTATCTTTTCTTATGATTTAATCTGTAAGAAATCAGACATTTCCTTTTCTCTGAAGGAAACAGACCACAAACTAATCAGCTGATGGTTGGACAAGGTGTCATCCCATTATTTCTGGCACTGTGGTGTGAGATTCCTTTTAATGTTGTGGTCTTTTATTGCTGCCGTTTACATCTGGATGTCTGTTTCACACAAGGGTTTGTGTCAACAGTTACCACTGAACAGCCTGAGACAGTCAGTTCATGAACTACAGCCGACCCTTCATGTGAAGTGAAAGATCGTCCATAGCATCATATCAGGCAGCTCTGGACCTAGGTGTGAGTCTTGTGTAAGGATTTAGAATGGTAAACATATACAATAATTCAGCACATTCACATTTTGATGCAGATTTAAAAAATAACTTGAAGTGAAATACAACTTTCCAGACAATACAATAGTTTCTTAGGTCTGAGATCTGGCTGTTAGCTTTGATGTAAATAGATTTCACTTTAGTTTATTCTCTGCTGAGGTTGTGGTAACATGCAGTTTGGGCAGGGGTGCCCAAAGACACGTTTATTTTAATAGTATTAGAAAAGTGGACTATTGCCAGTAGGTTTTGGTTCTAGCAGTTTAAAAATATTTTAATTTACTAGCTTCTATGTCATACATCTTGTCTCATTGCACTCTACACTTTAAATATGGTATGTACTTGTCAACAAGTTAACAGGGTTCCCTTGGTCAAAAAACCACAAGAAATATGACAGTACAGTGATCAGGCTTTGAGCATTTGTTCATTTATATGATAATGAGCCACTGCTTGCTGAACTCACTCGAGTTATATCTTATACCCAGTCTGTCTGACATTCAACTAAATATGCTTAAAGCTAAACCTAGCTAAACTCCAATAACTTTCCAGAAAATAATTTCAGCTGTACTCACATAGGCGATCTGTGCAGTGCCCATACTACCGTTTGTTGGGACAAAATCGGTGCAGTTTTTGCTAACAGCAGCAGAAACCTTGCCATTAAAAATAAACTTTATTTACCCAACAATGCTCAGTGTTATTTACCCAGCAAAGTTCAGTGTTTGCAGGAAAAAATGGTGCACAGACGTTCACAAACCATACTTTGTGGAACTCAGAATAGAGGTAGTAAAATTGGAATGAGTCCCCTTGCAATGCAGGAAGTATATCATAACTAGTTATCATAACTAGCAATCCCAAAAAAAATATTTTGTTAGTTTGATGTCATTGGCTTGTTCAGCTTCCACAATGTGCATAACCACTGAAAAGTGCTTTTCGTGTAAACTGCCCCCTTTAAGGTGACTTTTAATCTAAATGTACATGATTAAAGTAGCCGGCCTTCTCAGCTTAAATTAATTCACACCACACTGCTCTTCTTTCTGAGAGCCGGAGCCACAGCTCCAAATGCCAGATCTCTTGGGAATGTGGGAGGATGGCAGCCTTTTTCTTTGGATTGTTTGCACAGCGGTTCTCTGAACGATCATCCTCAGACTGAATAAAATGGAAGGACGCACAATGTGCTAAAGGAAGAATAGGAGAGTGGGAATGAACAGTCTGGACTATTTGCTTAGAAACAATGACATGCCAGTTGCTTTCCCATGAAGAGTGGTGCCTTAGGTCTCCCTTTTATTGCCGATGTTTTACCTCTTTAAGGACCACAGTTGTGCTGGATTTACAGTACCTTTCCATTATACAGTGCTGTCATGTGATCACATCTGTATTACATAGATTGTTTGGGTGCACCCTGACAATAGTAAGCTGCATTTAATGGTTGAAGGCGTGCCTAAATATTTCTTTTACATGATTTAAAAATGTGATGAATTCATTAGTTTTTGGAGTATCATTGAAAAGGCGATCCAAAACCAGCCAATGGATAATCTTGTTTTGTGCCACACAATAAGCTGGTTTTGTTAGAGACACACACAGGTTCATACTGAAAGAATGTTTTGTGACAGTTAGGATGGCCACGCATTGTGTCTCAACGTCAAACACGCTTTCCTTAGGCCTAAGAGTGCACTATATGTCAGTGATATTGATGCACAGTTCACATATTCAGGCAATTAATTCACTATTCTTCTTATTTCTTCTCAACAGAGAAACATTGTGTTTCATTGAATGGGTTTTGATGTACAAATTAATACTGTGTATAAAAATATATTATCATGCATTATGTATTATCAACAACTGGAACATATTTTCATTCATGTCAGTAATCTGACAATCAGTGAAACATGAATGACACTTGAAAATTGACATTTTAAATAAATTGCTAAAACACCTTTCAATTTACAAAAACATAAATTACTCTGAATCGGAATATTGTACATCATGTAATAATGTGGAACCTGCAACCTCCACACAGGCAGCGCCCAGGCCAGGACTCCAGCTGTTACGCAACAGTACTAATTACTCTGTTACTGTGCCACCCCACATAAAAGTTGGTATTTATTTATATAAATTGTTTAATGAGGTTAAGAATATTAATGTTGTATAATTTTAGCTTACCTAATGTGTTTAACCACTTAACTAATCCTAACCCTAACCCTAGATTTATACAAGCATATATAGATTTCATGCTTGAACGATATGTTCAATATGCAGTCTCTCTTCCTTTCAGTCATTTATTATTTGTGACCGTTTCATAGCCATTTTTCTCAAAATCATTTTTAGGTGGAATAAGAGCAATGGCATGGCAAATATAGACAAATTACTCAGAGAAAATTTCCCTTAATATCTTATTTATATATTTTCGATTCTTTATGTTATCAATCCAGTTTCCCCACAAGTCAAATTGTGTGAATTCTTCACTTATGTCTACACCCTGTGTTCTCCACACAGGTGACTCTAAGTGACTCTTACCAGGAGTAAGTAATGTGAAAAAATAAATTACTACTAAAAATAATACAAAAATAAATAAATACATAGATAACTAATAATAATAATAATAATAATATGCATAAACATGTTAATTCTCGGTCTTTGCTGCGACCTTTCCAAAAAGACCATTATTTATCAAATTTCTTTGGACTTTAAAAAGGTCATCTTGGCATCCTGAGAAAGCTTCAAAATACCGCTTCTGCTGTTCAAGTGTAAGGGGAGGTCACGCTAAGTACGCCACTGTATTTTTTCTGGGATTTTTTGGTTGTATTCTAAAAAAGAGACGAAGAAATTATTGTAAATTGCCATTATACTATTGCTGAAACACCTGTATTTCTAATCTAATGGTGGTTTAAGGCTTTTAAACTGTACTGTATACTTTGATTAATTAAATGATAACTGTGATTGCTTTATCTTATCACATATCAACAGCACAAACACACATTCACTCAATACCTTTTTTTACAAACACAAACATTGTCCTTTAACCTTAAAACATTACTGTTACAAGACATCTATATGAGTAAGATGGTGTGGTATGTGTTAAAAAGACTGTGAACAAATTGTGTTTTAATAATTTTGGAGTATGAAGTGTTCTTAAGACATTGGCTAGATTTATTTGTGTACAGTTATGGCTTACATGGAAACAATTACTTTTCTGAGGAATTTATTAATGTTGTGTTCAAATACATTTAAAATCACAATCATATTACAGTATGAACAAAATATAAAAGAACAATGACAATAAAATAAATGTCTATTCTTTCTTCGGACTGTATGTGCTTCCACAATGGACCTGGGATTGAGGTACCAGGGAAAATAAATTTGGATATTTTAACTTATTCTTAGCACTTTAGGTGTGACTAACAAACTTTCTGTTAATGAATTATTTCTGTATTCTTTGTTTCTTTGCTCAATTTGCCAACCTGTGTCAGGTGTTCACAAGTTGTAAAACTTGCCATGCTTCAGCAATATAAAACCTTACATTAAATGACAATTAACTCTTTGAGAACCAAGAGAAATCTTTTTCCCATACTTTTAAATGGACACCAGAGGTCATTGAAACAAACTAGAGCAGTCAAAGTTGTATGAAACGACTTAGTATGTCACTGACTAAATAAGACTGCTTTCTATATGTATGTGTCAGTTTCATTGTCAGATATTGACTGACTGCAATTAATTATACTTGATCAGAAGGTTAAGTAAATTAGGTCTATTGTTTTCAAGCTGCTGAAGATCTGTCACCTTGGCTGTACTATGTAAAATGATGGACTGACCCTTCAGAGTTTACAATAGATTAGCTTTCAAGTTTAAGTTGAAGCTTCACTTGCAAAATTAATTCAAATTGAATGAATGTTGATAGCAGTACATTACACAAAAAGAATGTGAATAAACTTGCAAAATACAGCTGCAAAATGGTAACATGATCATAGCAAATTATCTGGCAAATATCACCTCCAGGTTCAAAGACATTTAATAGTGACAGATACCCTGGACAACTACTCTTGGAAAAAATATTTTCAACCAGATCTGTTAATCAAAACAATGATTAGACATTATCATTTGTGTGATGTATTTATCATTAAACAACATGTAAGCTTAATTATTAATGGTTTATTGATGCAAATTTGTGTGACAGTGGATTTGAATAAGGTCAGCAAGCATAAGGTCAGCAGAAACCACAGTGCCTCTTGAGAGAATACCTAAGTAATCATCTGTTTCTCATTTGCTTTAGTTAAATTTCAACCTTTTAAGTACATTCATATATAATGTAATTCATAATTTGTTTAAGTTTGCAATGTGTGTGCTGTAAATAAATGTTAGCACTATTATGGAGTTGAAATGTAGAAGGGTCAAATAGAAGGACTTTTATGAATTAGGAAAGTCCTGAATGGAGAATTTGGAGTGAGTGCATGGAGCTGTTCTAGTTGGCAAACAGCATGCTGATGTTGTCTGATTATTGTGGGGAAATCCACTGATGAACAGCACAATGGTGGTGCGAACAAGTTTGTTAATGTATACCAAGTTTTTTCATTTTAAAATATATATTTTATTTTTTTTATTTCCCTAATTTTTATAAGCAGTATACATGAATTGATAATAATGCACCAATAATGACTGCTTTTAGGCCTTTGTTTTAGCATGTTTGAGATTAAATGAATAGAGCAAGAGAATGGTTTAAAATGATTGTTTGAGATAGTTCACTGTGATTTTAGAATATATGTTTAGAATTGTTAGCAATATTTGCAGATTTGGAGTTTCTTTGTTACAAAAAATAAGTAACATTAAATCAGATTTTTCGAATGACAGTAGATCAGTTTGCTCTGTTCTCTCCATTAAATATTGATTCAAGGCAATCCACCCAAAATATAGCCAAGTAAAAATGTTATTTAAAATGATTTTTTTTTTGTAAAAATTAATTTAATGTCCAAGAACACGTTTTTAAACACTTGCCATGAAGCCAACAATAAAGAGTTAAAGCTTGTTTAATATTTGGGGCATCAGAGTTCAGCTATTTTAGAATTCTTAGATCACTTTTTAAGCTCTGTTGGTGCAGGCAGATAGTGAATAATATGAATACTCAGAGGGAAGAGCTGCAGGCTCCACATTGGCTCGGGTGGGCATTATGTGTGGCATAGGTGCTCCAGTCATTAATGAGCCATAGCCTCCAGAGCAGTGCATTGTGTGCTCATATGTCTTCGAGTCCATTTTGTGGTGCTGCTGCTCAGAAGACATCAGGCTGTGAATGGAAAATGGATGGTCGAACGAATAGGAATGGTGATCTGCTTTTAGGTGGGAGTCGTGTATGAGCACTGGGTGATGATGATGCTGATTAAGATGATGATGATGGTGATGATCGTCATGACGGTGGTCCTGATGATGATGAGTCTGATCTGGACTTTGGACTGATTTCAGATCTGGACTTTTCATGTCTTTAATCGGAGAGTCATCTGGTTGTGGCTCTTCCGTGTCATGTGCTTTCTGGTCGGAATTCATATCATCACTCTTTCCGCATTTGAACCGTTTCTGTCTGCGCAGGTAACAACCGTTTTCAAACATGTTGCCCGAGTCGGGGTGGAGCGTCCAGAAGGAGCCTTTGCCCGGTTTGTCCGGTGATCTGGGCACCTTTAGAAAACAATCGTTGAACGAGAGGGAGTGGCGCACCGAATTCTGCCAGCGCTGCTGGTTCTGACGGTAAAAAGGAAACAGATCCATGATCCACTGATAGATCTCGTTCAGCGTCAGCATCTTAGATGAAGACTGTTGGATGGCCATAGTGATCAAAGAGATGTATGAGTACGGCGGCTTTGCGTGCGTATAGCTCCGGCGATACACCTTAGGGTCTCTGGGTCTCCCGGCCGCCTGGACGTTCACGCTCGAGTAGGGGGACAGGGAATGACCAGAGGCTGGGATCGTGTTCAGAGTCATTCCTGTGCACGTGCCTGTGTCCCCTGCTGAGTGTCCGAGTCCTGCGTGCATGTACGGCATGTTCACACCTCCAGCACAGCTCATGTAAGCGCCCACTGAATTCAATCCACTGCTCATGTTTCCCACGGTGCTGTAACACTGCAAGAGGAAAAATGCATTCATAAGTAATAGCCTGGGTAACCTTTTATTTAACGTATTTTTCTAGTTCTGTAGGCTATATAAAAGTATATATTACATGTCGGTTTAATGAATGAAAATGTTTGAATATTTTTTACTTGTCCTATGCATGTTTAGTTTAGTCCCATACACATTTACCATTGCAAACATAATGCTGTGTTTGTGTTTGATTCTAGATGAGTTCATTATTTTTCATATACAAGCGTGTATCGTGTTTTTTTTTTTTACTGTTTTATGATTTTTTGTTTTGCTTGCGGTTATAAATAGTCTATTTGAACATGTCATTAGTAGCCTACATTTTTCACTAAAGAAGCCTACCTTTAACCGATGTCTATGGTTCTCTTATAGCAGGACATTCCAGGTTTCAAACTTTAATTCTAAATACGAAAAACGCGCCACAATAAAGAAAATGAACTAAAAGCCATATGCTATAGAATGCTTGCAAATACTTACTGACCGAACATCTTTTGATTCCCAGCATCCGTGTAGTAAAAAACGAAAGACGTTGCCAGTGTGTGTGTGTGTGTGTGTGTGTGTGTGTGTGTGTGTGTGTGTGAGTGAGAGAGAGAGAGAGAGAGAGAGAGAGAG
>JAUZST010091369.1:0-19438 GCA_034779995.1 Parotocinclus haroldoi
TAATAATAATAATATATAATACCAAGATAATATGAATCATCACATTTTGCAATTGTTGAATCAAAGCCAGCTTGAGTTTATGCTTGCAGTTACACCGAAATCATATACATTTTTTTACATATTAAATACTAATACATTCAGGAATGTACTTTTCAGTCAAATCGTGATGCCGATTATATAATTTGTAATTGAAAAAACATGCACTAAATATTAGAAAAGGCAAAATAGAAGCATTTTCACAAGTGGCCTCTGACTTTTGTTCCCCATTATAACATGAGCAGGTCATTGGTTCAAGGCCAAGGGTTAGACAGGCAACACACTTCAGACCAGTTGTTTCAGTGGTAATTGTTCTGGTGTTAAATCTGTGGTAAATGTTTTCCTGATTATACACACTAGATGTATAGCGTCATAAATTGTAGTTTGCAAAAATCAATAACTATTTTCTAACAGTCTGCGGCCTAGAGTCTGTAGAGATAGAGATCGTTAGTTATTATTGTAAGAGTTATTCTGTACGGTTCCGTACGGTGCATGAGCTGTGTATTATCTTAGATAGTGTATTAAATGTTGTTTAAAGATGTGTGTGCTGACATTATCGAGTGTGTCACTCCCTTTGGATGAAATGGAGAGCTTAGTCGTGTGGAGCTGGTTTGGTTTTGAAAACATGGATGTTAAAACCATCATAATGTGCACAATTTGCAGACCATGTTTGGAATTGGTTGTTGTTAAAGACAGCTTGTCAACTAACCTGTATCACCATCTGCGAACTAACCAGTGTGCCCAGTGTGCCGAATATGAAGACTGTAGCAAACTTCAGGAGTCGCCTCTCCACGACTGGCTATAAAGCAGCCACGGTACCAGGATAAATACACACTCTGCAAACTTTAGCAGAGTCATTGCAAGCCATAACAAAAGCTGTCACTGATTACATCATGGTCACTGATTACATTATCATCACAGGTGGTTTTGAATGTTTTAGATCCAGAATATACACTGCTAACATATCATTTGTTCATTATTAGAAACAAAATCCCAACAAATATTGCAATATAATTTTTGGTTATTACCACACACCCCTTTTAAATCGGCTTGCTCTTTGTGATAGGGTGTGGAGTTCACCAGTCTGAGTAGATCCACAGCTCCTTTAGATTGGGAAGAGCCAGTTGAGCCCCGGCTAATTAGAAAAGCATCCGATCCGATACTATGCTCATGTACTGATACTTTGTAAAATTACTCTGATACATGGCTCCCGATACCATTTACAGCAATGAGGCATTTAACAGGTAAATGAAGAAGCAGTGTCAGCAGTTTGGAAATATTTTAGTATATATGAATGTTTATCATGACAGAATGTTAAACCATGCGAGTGCACGATGTAGGTTTCATTTTGTTACAGTCAGAAAGTGTGGAACACCTTATGAAAATAAAACAATGCTTAGAAAGTCATTGTAGAACTGTAATAGTATTATACTTGTATTAGTACTCGGTATCAAGAAGTACCCAAATACAAGTACTTATATTTGGTACGACTAAAAGTGCTATCGGTGCGTCCTTACCCCAAGTAGACTCCATTTAGAGTTGTTTCAAGCATGTGTGTCTGGATCTAGACTTAAGGGCCTGACTCAGGACGTGCTAGAGGGATCACATAGAGTGGAACTGAACTGACAATATATAGCAATTACTCCATTATACTGAACTGAAGTAATGGCCAGAAACAGAATGAGTATTGCTGCTCCATCTTTAGCAGAAGTTTGTTAGCACATTTGAGCATTTGGCCTAGTTGTTTCAGGTCACGGACCAAAATCTGTTTCATTATTTGCTATTCTGGTTATTGGCTTGTTCAGCAGCAAGAGGGCAGCAGATCCTCATGGAGGAAGGGCTGGTAGAAGGCAGTTAAATGTCTGCTGTTCACAGATGAATGGCAATGAGACTCGGCAGCAGTTCCGCTGTGCTACAGATAATAATGCAGATAATGTAACGCTGATTGTATTGCTGTTGGTCCCATAGCTAGTATATGTGAGTATTTATGTTGTGTACCTGTGAATTGGTTATACTGAACTGCGTTATACTAACTACGATTGTGTTAGCAAAGGGAAGTGCTTGTGCATGTGCGTGTGTTTGTGTGTGTGTATAAAGGTCACTTGTACAGTAGAGGTGCAGTGAGGCTGCAGATGCAGAACAAGGAGTACTGGGTCTGCGCAGGCCTAGTATACTAAATAAACACACACACACGCACATGTTTAGCTTTTGGTTACTTTGAGTGGACTTTACATCAACTCTATAAAATGTATAGAAAACTTAATCCGAACCAAGGACATGAATCCTTTGAGTTGCTTGTAATATCAAGGTTATAATAACAATGGGTAGTACATATATATGATTGAATGCTTCAGTACAGCTACTGGTATTGCCTTGCGTTCGTGTACTCATAAAAATAACATGAATTATAAAAAATATCTGAAATTCTTTGATGATGTTAGTCCAGCATCCTGTACATTACCTCTCATTACCTTTTACCATGCAGTGTTTAAATATGAGATGCTTTAGATAAGAGGATGACACGGTGCATAACGGTCATTCTGCATTTGGAATGGAATTGGAATATTTGCCAGTTTACTTTGTACATATTGATAAAAATCCTAACACAAATTTGCAGTGACAAATACCATCCATTGCAAAGACCTGTGATCAGTCTCTAAAACAAATTCCTTAAGATGGGGAGGGAAATATGATTTGGGGAGACTGTTTCGAGTGCATTTTTCTCCCCATATATTTGAATTTATGTAGGGTTTTTTTTTTATGCTTTTTTTTTTTTTTGCTTTTTTTTTCAATAAACTGTTCACTGTGAACTGTGGAGGCCTGTGGTTAAGGTACTGGATTATGGACCAGAAGTCCCAGGGTTTAAATCCCACCTCAATGCCACAGTTGGGTCCCTGAGCAAGACCCTTAACTCACAATTGCTTGGATTGTAAGACTGCATTAATTGTAAATCGCTCTGGATAAGGGTGTCTGCTAAATGTTCATCGTTCAGCCCAACTTATTTCCAACCCTAGAGTTTGCTTATTCCATCTACAGACAATTCCTATTTAAATACAGGTTGAATGAATAATACATATAAAACTAAATAAAAGTCTAAAAACACAGTAAAATAAAGAATAATAAATCTGGACTCACACTTTTGAAAACATCAGATCAAATTCGAATTTCCAGGTAGGCTCTTACTTGATAAATAGTTGTATAGTTGAAGATTAAACAACTACAATCTCACCTGAAATGCTTATGAAGCTTACAATTTCGTTCTGTGACATAAGAACAGTAGAACTTTGATAATTTGTTGTTTTCCTTAGCCATCGCTGCGCTGAGACCGATGCATTACTTGTTGTTTCCAAGTCCACAACGAGTTTCCTCCTGATGCATCCTTCATAGCATGGACGGAGCAATCGGGATCTGGATATTTGGACTGGAGATTTTTAACGAAACAGTACTTTTGATGATTGAATACAAGTCCAGACTAGAAGGCAGACTGAGAACGACCTATGGAGTTCCCTCTCCTGTACAGCAATGCCTTTTCCAACAATGTAATTATGATTCACACAGACCAAACAATGCCAGAGACTTCATGTTGTGCTCAGAATTTTCATTGCTTGTACAGTTAAGTGTTTTGTGGACGTTGTGGCAGTCAGTAAATGTTGCACTTTGATCTGTTTCTGTTTACACAAACCAAACCTCAACCAGTTAATTAAAATACTCCAACAAGATATAAACTGTCGGGGAACTGCACATTTAACAAGTTTCTTAAATATTTGTTAGAACATGTGCCAGTAAGCATGTAAAACTGTAATACTAGCTCATTCGACCTATGGCAGCTCAGATAAACGTAAACATTGTCAATAATGATAATTAGTAGTGGTGTTCCAATCGAACGACCACTGGCATTGGTGTATGCTTTTCATTGCTGATCACAAAAACTGATCACCTGTACTTTGCAGCCCGCAGAGGTCCCATGTGCAGTGTTGTGTCCCCGCCCCCTTTTCTTCACACTGCGCAGGCACGTGGCAGCAAATCATAAACAAACATGTCTGCTGTGTGGAACTTTTACACAGTCTGTGAGAGAAAAGTTTGTAACCTGCAAACACATGCAATGAAAAAAATACCTTGCGGGGGAAGACATAAAAAAATTAATTTACCACGTCATTTAAAAACAAACATTTCATGGAGTATGGTGAGTTTTCGAGGCTCACTGGAGAGAATAAAAAGGCTCTCGGAGCAGCAACAGTCAGACACAAATTAAGACAACCCAAACTTTTCGGCTTGACAGTCAGAAAGTTAAGAAAATATCCTGAAAAATTATTGAATTAATTGGGTTAGATGACCAGCTTTTTTAGTGGTGGAAGAATAGTTGTGCCTGCAAGTATTTCATATTTTTTTATCTTGAAAAAAGTAAGTGAAAACATGTTTTTGTCTTTCCTTTTTTTCAGATCATGTAGCCAGTAGCACTCATCATAACTAAATTGAAAAATTTACAGCCAGTCAATGTGATCGGTATCGGTCATCAGCAGTGATCGGCACTCATGGGTAATCGATCGGTCTCGAAATTGGCAGCATAATACATGATCGGAGAATCCCTAATAATTAGACAACACTTTGGCATTCTATATCTTTGATCTAAAGTATTCAAAATGTCTTTCAATGACGTAATTATTAATATCATTTGTTATGTTTTGCCGTATGCATGCTTTTTTTTTTTTTTTGTTTTGGTTAAATGGCACTTTATATGGACAGCTGACACCCGAAGTTTGTCCTAATCTTCAGAAGGTGAAATAAGTTAGCTGTTGTGAGACTGGAACAGTTCGTTCACTCTGTTTGTTCCACTTTTAGGTAGAATCAGTGTCTAGCCTGGCTGGCTGCGTAATTGTGACAATCTAAATAATATAATCTTTCCTGTTGTTAAAATAAAAATTAAGATATTATTATACAGGGTGAGTGAGAAAATGACATAACTGAATACCCCAGCAAGTAATGGGTGAAGGGGCTATATTTTAGGCTATGTCTGGAACATGGTCGCCATCTTGAAAGCGACTATATTGGATCATATCATGCAACATATCGAAGAAGAATTTTTCTCACAATTAGATTTTCAAAAGTTATCAACACAGAAACTTCTAAACACTTAATCTGTATACAAAAAATGGTCAATTTTTTTTTCCAAGCTGGGTTAATAATATTTTTTCCAGGTTGATTGCACATTGAGTTCATGGGCTTTATTAATAAGTACAGCTATGTTGCTATGAGACTTTACACACTCACCACAGATGTAACAGAATGCATCTCAGCTGGTACGGCATTGAGAAGACATTTCTGTATTAAATCTTCCTAAAGGCAGTAAATGATATTATTAATTATGACTATCCATACTGTTGATTGAAGAACGTGTTTATCAGCATGCATCCCGAGAGCATTTGCAAATATGAGCAGCTTTTATAGCCTGTCTGCCAGCATCTAACCTGAATAAGAATACCCAGGCTTGCCTATGACAACATTGGCATTGAATCTACACTGAGTGCATGCTCAGCATACTTCTCTTGTGAGCAACGCACCCAAAAGTGTTCAAGAAGTAACGTTTTTTGTAGATCAATGTTATATGATTTGTAATGCAAAACAGCGCATTACAAATTAGAATAATATAAAATAGAGGTTTTATAAAGAAATCTCAGGCTTTTGTCCCTCACTGTGTGAATCAGTTAAGTGACAAATCCCAGTGGCCACTCTAATGCACTACCTTCAGTAGTGTTTGGAGAATAAATAAAAGTCAAAATGCTTTCTTATATCTGTTTTAGATTTGATTAGGACTTTAGAATACTGAACGTAATTGACTGATTTGTAATAATTATATAGCAGTAATAGTAGTAAACATTTTCTTTCCTACAATTCTTAGTGAAGCTGGACATAGTAGCTGCCCGTTACACATCATATTATTTTATATTTAGGGGTTATCATAAGCTTCTCATTTTTTTCACTGTTTTATAAAAGCCAAGTGTAAAACTTGTACCGTTTTACTTTTTTTAAAGCTTATGCTTGTACTTGGCAAGCCACTAGAGCATGTTAGCACAATACTCTTGCAAAGACGACTTGGGATATATTTAGAATGTGTGAATCATGAACGAGAGATTTCCTCATATTTAACTATTGCTTACCTTTTGAAATTTAAATCACAGCCTGTCTGTACCATTCGCACCACAGAGCACCCCTGTTATGTATCCAAAAAAAGAACTGAGCTATTCTCGTGAACCCAAGTAATTACAAGTGTTACGCCTTCCTGAATTCTTTGTATCTTCTCTTATAAGCAGTTGATTGCAGCCTCAGCCTGACCTCTTGACCTTTGCCTTTGTTAGGGTCGGCGACAGCATGAAGGGTGAAGGAGGGGGGAAGGAGGCGCCGGTCGAGGCCGAGGTGAGTGGGAAACAGCGGCCTAAACGCAAATGCCTACAGTGGCACCCGCTGCTCTCCAAGAAGAAGGCTCTGGACTTCTCAGAAGAAGAGGAGGAAGATGATGAGGAAGAGCTGGTGAAGGTGGGTTCCTCAGCCAGCTTTCTTTAGTCGGACTTGGTACATTTGTAGCCAGTCCACTTCACGGTGTGATCGGAAGATGTGTAATAAATGGTTCAGGTTTGTATTTCCAATTACAATTTAATTTTTGATGTGATATGAGTGTAAAAATTAGAATGGTTTCTGTAGGAAACTTACAGTAATGCATCTGCTTCACTGGCCAAAAGTTTCAGAACACTACTGTTTCAGTTTTATTGAGATTTATTTAATTTACTGTCTGGGTGTGGATGGAAAAATCATTGACAAACAAGCATAGAAAATCATAGAGTTGTTTTCTCAGAGTAGCCAAATCTGCAGAAATAATGGCCAAAATTCTCTCCTAGGGGTGTAGCAAGACAATCTGTTCAAGCATTGCTTTTGTACAGTGTTTGTTATAATAACTCGTTACTTCAATGAAATGAACACAACTCAGCCACTCTCTGGTTTGTTTAAGACCGCTGCTGATACATATTGATGATGTGTGCCAGTGTTAGATTTTAGTTGTGTTTTGAGTGCTACCACTCCCTAAATAGTACAGTACTAATGAGGGAGTAGGGATTTCTTCAGACAGCCAAGTCTTCGTAGTGCTGTTTGTAGTATAGACAGGGAGAAATTAAGCCGTGGAGGAACAGCTCCACTCTGTTAAATATGTGGAATTTGACATAGTTAACAAAGGCAAAGAACCTCAAACCATCGAACCACCATGTAAAGCCATCGAGCTAGACACAAGCCAGTAGTCCCCTCTTTAGCATTGAGGTTCCTGTTAAAAAAAAGTTGAGCTACAAATAATAATTCAATTTTAAGATGGGAAGAAAATCAGCCATTCAAATGTTCACAGACTTTACAGCAAATAAAATTGCAATTGGAGCATCTGAAGCTGTAGTGAATTCACCTTTTGGTAAACATTTTTAGTTAACCTTTAAGTTAAGCAATTTAACCTGTAATTTTAAGTAGAAATGATCATTTTTAACAACCTTGCCAATAAAACAGCACATAGTCTTCTCTTCTAACATCTAATAAAGTTGGAGGACAGAGAGTAGAGAATTCCTCTATGCAGAATCTCTCCAGATCATCTACGGTCACAGGTCCTCTCTTGTGCACTCTCATTCACCTCATAGATTTTCAGTGCGATTCAGATCAGGGCACATGCTTCTTTTGGTGTTTTTATTGCCATGTTTTGGATCAGTGCTCTATTAAAATGTCCAGTGATGACACACTTTGAGTTTCTTGGCAGAGGCAGAATTTAAACGCCCTGGTATTTTCATTTTCATGATGACACGTACTCTCACAAGGATCCCAGGGCTTTTGGAGGTAACTTAACCCCACAACGTCTCAGACCTTCCACACCGACTGTGTATCAGGGTTCTTTTAGTGTGGTAGTCCTTCCATGTACTGTACAGTGGAACCTCAGTTATCATTTACCCTGGTTATCGTACAATTAAGTTATATGCGCCGTGGTGAAATTCTGTCCCAGTTATCATCCATCCACCTGGTTTTCATCAGTGTGCCCACATGATGCCGCCCATACATTTGTCACTCACTTAAGAAACCCTCAAATAGAGTGTGCCTTTTTATGTCTGCAAGTAACAAAGCTTTCATTCCAAAGTTCATGTATGAATGTCTACAAAAGCTAGAAGACCACGTTTATTATGGTTGTTATATTAAACAACCTGAGTAGTGAAGTATCCGCTAATGTGAGTACGAGTCTTCATCTGTTCCACGTGCTTATATTTCACCTGCCAGAGCTCACTGCTGTCTGAGTGAAAACCTAAAGAGGAGACAACTCTATGCGTTAAACCACACGTTCATCGTTCATTCTTTGGTTCTGGCTTTGGCTTTGTTTCTCTTTGCCTGAGCGACACCCCTCTTCATCTAAAACATTTCCATTGTTTGTCCAGTGTTTTTTGTGCTCGTCTATTGAGTGCGAGTGCTAAGTACAAGTTATTTGTAATTGTTTTCTGTATGTAAAACTATACAGTAGTTATTCTCTATGAACTATATTTTTCGTTAATATTTTGGAACTGATTAGTTGGATGTACATTTTTTCTTATGGGAACTATGGCTTAAGTTTATCATTCATTATGACTATCCTCAGGCACTTTCTAAAACCGGTGTTCTGCTGTATGTTATGCTAGTCAAAAATAAAGTAGAATTTTGCAAATCCTTTGCTTAAGCATGTGGTCAGATATGTCAATATCCCCTAATTTATGTGAGTAGTATAATAGGCTTTTTCCTTGAGGGCTAGAAATAATCTGCTGGCTTGGAAGTGACATCTGATGGTGTTTTTGTTTTAGACTTGCTGACCCCAAGAATCGGCTTTCTTTCGAACTCTGATTTTTGGGGAAATATTTGCCCATAAAATATTACCATACTTCTCACTTTGAGGCGGAATAAAAGGGGCCCAAGCAAATTTGTCACAGATCTTGTTGATCTTTGTATTGCCAATATGAACATTTTCAGGGGCATAGCTAATTTTTAACACCCTTTTAATCTAATGGTTAACCAAACCATGTGGAAACCAAATGGGGAATTTCTTTACACAACATAAATCATGATATTTAATAATATGCCATGCAACTCCTTACATCACGCACCATTGAATACTTCATGAGAAAAACAGCAGAGTATTGTAGTGTGTTGCATACCTCAAACATGGTTCAGTTGGCCAAAAGTATTAACACAAAGCATATTTTCTAATACGGTATGGAATATCTTCTGTGTTAATAACGTATTGAAAGTGAGCAAACATGAATAATTTCACGACCACTGCTTTTCCTAACTACATTTTACAGCGCTCATCATCTCTCTGTCACACCCTGCACTGGTTTAGCACAGAAAGAGTATTGTACTGCGAATCGCTTGAGCAATGAAACATCAGAATATGGTTTCTGCTAAGTGTGTATTTATGGGTATCATCAGATTGTAAAGTCAAAATATCGTAAATGAGGCCATCGTAAATGGGGAATAATGATATTACCATTCTCACATGTGGTCTGCCACTTCCCGTTACTAAGACGTAGATGAAACGTTTTTTGTTTTAAAGAAACCACACATCTGGATTGATACCTGTTGTAGGAAACAACCTAAATTTTTAAAGTTTAATAATAAACAGAAATTTGAATCCTATGTACACACCACCACAGAGACCAGGGTCCTTTTTGACTGTCAGGCATGATTTTGCAGTGTGACAAAGAGGTAAGGTCATATTGGACATCTTCTCTGACGGTGCAACCCCTACCTTGCTCTGCAAAATATTAAACATGTAGTAATATGTGCCTATGTTAATAATATGTTTCTAGGTTCCTGTGGTTTGTGCTGAAAGCAGCAGTCAGGTGTCTGAGTGTGTGGTGATGGAAGATGAAGGTGAGGAAGACTCGACTGAGCAGCGTGCACGCCGACCCATGAACGCTTTCCTGCTCTTCTGTAAGCGTCACCGCTCACTTGTGCGCCAGGAACATCCACGATTGGACAACCGTGGAGCCACCAAGATCCTGGCAGACTGGTGGGCTGTGCTAGACCCCAGAGAAAAGCAGAAATACACAGACATGGCCAAGGAGGTGAGAGGACAGAGGCATTTGTTTTGAGGGTGGGGTTTAAGCATGACGATTACTGGAGCAAAGCACCTTACAAAGCACCACATTCGAGTTAAATGTGCAGCCTTGTGCTAGGAGTGTGTGATATGTATCGTCTCTAATAATATCTTAAGTGATGTTTGAAGTACGTTACTCACTCACTGTTGGAAAAACACTCCTATAGAGTTCACATATTCACTGAATTACATAGCCGGTTTGGCTCAGTGGGTAGCACTGTTGTTTCACAGTGACATCCTGGGTTTAGTCCCCAGGTGAAGTGGTCTGGGTCTTTTGTGTGTGGAGTTTGCCTGTCCTCCTCGTGTCTTTGTGAGTTTACTCCCGATACTACAGATCCTTCCACAGTACAAAGCGATGTTAGGTTATTTGGTGCCTCTAAATTGACCCTAGTGCATGAGTCTGTATGCGAGTGTGTTTGACGATGAATTGGCGCCCTGCCTTGCAACCTGTGTTGTCGGTTAGACACCAGCTCTGCCGTGACCCTGTACAGGATCAAACACATAAGAAAGGTAAATGATTATCATAGGTAGGTAGAATAGAATAATGTGCCACTTGTGCCACAAGTTAGCTTTTTTTACCTAAAAGCACATGAGTGAAGCTAAAAATGAATAAACAAAGAGCGCCAGGAGACAATGTACAAACACCACAAGCCTCTTGGTCTACATCAACAGAGGTGGCTTCCTTTTTAAAAACATGGGTGTTGCTCAAAAGACATCTGGATACTATGTCGGAAAATGTGAACTAATCACCATGCAGAACATGATGAAATGTAGCAGTGAGCTGCCCACGACAGCCAAGGTACCAGTACAAAACCACACTCGGCAAACTTGATCATTTTGCAAGAAAAGTGCACCATGAAAAGAAACCGATGGCAAGACAAGAGAGTTACATTTTGAAAAAGATACAGTGCAAGATGGAGTTACTACAAAACTTTAGACCCTAGAAATACAGTGCCATCTTATTGTCGTCTTATTATATTTACATAATCCCCAAATCAAATCTATCATATGCTATAGAAATATCATTTTGACCTTTTCTTTTGCGAATTCTCTGCTCACGTCGTGTGTATTTTACAGTTAATACATATACAAATACATAACACGTACACTCGTCACTTATTCAGAAAGAATAAGCATGTGTGACTTTGCCCATCGTGCGATAGTCGGTGCCAGATAAGGCCGTAGCAGTACGATCCCAGAATTTGAACGCATCACTCGAATAATTTGAGAAGTTTTTTTTGTCGTCAAATTCAAGAAAAAAGTTCAAAAGTACAACAGGAAATTTGTTACTTAATGGATTGCTTCTCATTCCTTAATTGTTTGTGTAATAGATATTGTGTTGTTTGTGTGTCTTTGCATCGTGTAGTATAAAGATGCCTTTATGAGAGCAAACCCAGGTTATAAGTGGTGTCCTGCCACCAGCAAGCCGGTGAAGAGCCCCACTCATGTAGTAAGTAATGTGCGAAAGAAGGCCTGGACTCTGCCATCCAACAACGCCAAGGACATTGCCGTTGCCAAAAAAGTGCATGCAGTAGACAGCACACCACAGCTAAACTTTGCCATTGCAGGTGGGTCTTTCTAAATATCCTTCATTTTCCATTACATATACACGAATGGGCTCTCAGATGGCACAGCAATCCATAGCAGTAACTGTGAGAACCAGAACGTTACATTTTTAATGCAAAACAAGAAACAGCATGTTTTAGAGTGTTAGTGTGTTTATGTGAAGGAATCTGCTGCCACATAGTAATGAGCAAAGCATTTATGACAAACTAATAGCCCTGCCTTGTCTGTAGGATGTAGAGAATAGAAAAATCTCAGATAAAACCCCCACACAGAAACTAGCGCCCTTTGCTGATCAGCCTTACATTAGAACCTTACCTATTTGTTAGAATATTGCAAGGAGCAAATTTTTTTGCTGTCTATAAATGGAAAAAGGGGAAGGGTAAAGCAGAATGTGCTACACAGTGCCATTGTATTATGTTTAATAATACAGGTATATGTCTTTTAAAAAAGCACCAAGTTCTGCAAAACAAGCCTTTGAGCAAAATGGACACTGACTGGAAATGACCATAGTCACATATCCTGCTACAGTGTAAATATAAAGTACATTTACACAAGAAAGCTGCATGCAAATGATATGTAAACGCATCAGAGGTATTGCTGTAAGCACGAGTTTGAAACGACGGATACCCTTGATTGACAAATGCATCGACACAGAACAACACACACAAAACAGATAAAGGAGAGCTTCAGTGAGTGAATGGGAATCAGTTTCTATAGTTATAGGTTATAAGGAATATATACAGGTATTGGCGGAAGTAGCTTTTTATAAATTACACACACAACAACGGCAACTTGCACAAAAAAAGTCTCTAGTCCAAACATGAGCTATCGAGCCAGTGAGCATACAACCAGTAAGTTAGTGTGCTCACTACCTTTCCAGTCACACACACAAGTTACTTCTGCTTTTATACTCCTGCCTCTTGATTGGCTGTTGAGGCGACTGCGTTGATTGGCTTTTTGTAGCCACAATGTTCAGGCAGATTTTTATCCTGAAGTGTAATATATTGTAATTAAGACCATGGTCGTTAAAGCAAACAGAGAGCATACCTATATGTGATATATGCTGTGTTGTTCTAAGGTATAATCTGATGTTGATTATTATTTTGTTAACGTTCTTTACCTAGTAAAGAGGGTAAGTCAGTGCTCTGAAACTAGTGTGTAGCTCGGATACAATGCCAATGTAGTCTGGTAAAAATATATGCCCAGATTTCTTAGTTACAAATCCATGTAACATGTACACTCAACAGAATGCTCGGAAAGCATGTGTGACTTTGCCCATCATGTGATCGTGGGTGCCGGATAAGGTCGTACCAGTGCAACCCCAAAATTTCACTCGCATCACTTGAATAATTTGAGAATTGAACGGGAATAATTTGAGAATTGAACGGTCTGTTTGATTATTTTTATTTTTTTTTTTGGTCTCCAAATATAAGAAAAAAATCTGACTCTGTGGTGATAATGCACTAATACAGTATGTCGATCATTAATAAAGCCCAAAAGTAGAAGACGATCATATTTGCACTATGTATGTTATTTTATTATTATATAATGTACATGTATAATTAGTCTCATGGGTTCGATTTGAAACACACACTCAGTCTTGGCGCTGCTGTACCAGTGATGAGACATGCTGAAACATGCTCAATGGCCTCTGTAGGTATTAAGTTTCACTTTGTATTTCACTTATTTCATGTATGGCTTGATTCGTATTATTTCATCTCATTCATGTGACTTATTCATGCTTTTAATAATTACATAGGAATGTAGGCATACAAAAACAATCACTGGAGGTCGAGGATGGATTAATAATGTATCGTGCCTATACATTACTGCAAATAGGGGGATATTTTGGTTCCAACGACCTTCTTTTAATAATCAAGCTCCAATTCATATTTTTCAACTGTATTTCAGAAACGAGTGCTAAAAACGTTACATACAATAGTCTCTAGAGTTGACACCTTTATAGAGTTTAGAACTGTGCAAGTCGGATCTGCAGCTCTTTATGGAAATGTTTGGCAAAAATGCCCTGTACACCCAGTGTGTCAACCCTTAAGGCAAGTGGGCTACAACAGCAAAATGCCACATTTATAACACGTTTAATAGTATGACTATGTTAAAAAAAAAAAAGCACAGGAACTTTTAAATGAACACACAACACCAGACAGAAAACAGGAATGAAACCCCCAAGTTTAGTTCTCCTTCATCGTAGAATTCAGCGAAACAGAACACGTGAACAGAACTACAAACCAGGGAATGTTGACATGGGACTTGGGCATGTTCAAATTTGGATAAACAAATTTGTTATATTGACATATACCAAATTATAAACACTGCGCAGCAATTGTATTAGCATTATACATTATATCAGCAATTGTGTGAGCATTATATATGGACAGATTTGAATTCGGCTATCCTAAAAAAGAGTAGCAGTACAATTTTTTTATCAGCTAATTTTGCAGCTCATATCCATCAATGTATAGATAATAATAGATTTGTAGTGGAAAAAAAGTGCAGGCCACAAGTTTCCAGTGAGTCACAGCCTGAAATACGATCTAAGTGTTTGTAAAGGTTATTGAGGGACAGCAGGACACTGCGAAAAGGTAAAAAATGCCTGTTTTAAAGTTAGCTCTTTCAGAATTTGCATGATGTTCATGTGCATCAAAATCCAACTTGCATTGGTTTCCTTCTTGTACAATATACCTACATGGCATCTTGTATAATTTGACATTTATATTATGTAAGCATCCAAACTTGTGGAACCATGAAACGATTATGAATTTAGAATTTGAGCGAAAGCGTGGAAATGGAGCACCATCTTGTGCTCAAGTCTTTAGGTTACCATGTAAATATTGTCCCATCAATATCATATGTCATACATCATATGGAAATATAAACCCATCAAGCCCTGATAATCTAAGACTTTCTGTGACATTTGATTTATCTCTGTTTTTCTGTGCAGATCCGACTAAAATGGGAGGCCTGAGCATGTTGTTGCTTGCAGGGGAGCACGCTCTGACTGCCAAGGAGGTAAAATAAAACCACACTGACCTGCACACTTGTTTGGTGTATCAGGTTGATTCGTTTGTGTTTGAATATCAAATGCAGGATCTGAATCGATTACTGGCCTATGTTTGTATTCCATGACTGATCTGAATGTTACGAAGACGTCTTTGAGTACGTTTAGATAACTGACTTTTGCTGTTATGAGTACCTTCGTTCCGTCTAATATGAGTGACGTTAGTTTCCATCCAATCTTTCGCTTATTTTATACAGAGCTAAAACTTTGGTTTGGCAAATATAGTGCATTTTGTTATGTTGAAGCCTTGAGTGTTCATCATTTCATCAGACCGGAGAATCTTGTTTCTTACTGTCTGAGAGTCCTTTAGTTGTTTTTTTTTGTTTTGTTTTTTTGCAAACTTCAGGTGTTCATGTGTTTTTACTGAGGAGAGGCTTCTATCTGGCAATAAACTTTACAATAAAGTCTAGATTGATGGAGTATTGCAGTGATGGTTGACATTCTGGAAGTTTCTGTCATCTGCACAGAGGATCTCAGGAACTTAGCCAGAGTGAACATTGTGTTCTTGATCACCTCTCTTACCAAGGCCCTTCTCCCCAGATAACTTAGTTCGGTGGTGTCGGCCAGCTTTGTGAAGAGTCATGCGTGTTCCAAACTTCTTCTGTTTAAGAACTATGAAGGCTTTGGTGCTCTTGGAAACATTCAGTGTGGCAGAATTTTTGTAGTCTTCTTCTGACCGGAGCTCTCCAGGCAGTTCTTTCCTCTTCGTGTCCTGGTTTTTGCTCTGATTTGCATTGCTGCTGTGAGACTTAAAAAAAAAGTATGCGTTTACCACAGGTGGACTCCAATCAAGATGTGGAAACATCTCAAAAAACATCTCAATAATAACTGAAGGCCCCCAGAGCTAGATTTCAAGTGTCATAGCAATGGGTTTGAATATTTATGGCGGTGCAGTACAGTATATTAGTTTTTCCTTTTTAATACATTTCCACGAATGTTACGGATTATGTTTTCATTTGTTGGGTGGAATCGGAATGTCTGTTGGAGGACCACCTCCATGACTCCTGCCAGCCTTGGGGTGAACTGGCGTCCCAATCCTAAGAAATCTTGCATGTGCATACAGCACAATGACCGTGAAAAGCAGGAGTTAAAATGTGCAAAAAATTGTTCAAAAGAGGAATAAATACCGTTTTAGTGCTAGGATGAGGCATATATCCTGACCTTTGTTCAGTCTTTTTGTTGTTACCGTGTAAGTGCAGAATGAAATCAGTTGAATCATCCTTAGCGTTGTGTAAAATGGGTCAGAAGAATGTCACAGAATGGCAAAACAGTGTTGTCACATTACTGAAAAAAACTTAAAGGAAGTCATAGAAGTTGGGGCCATTTTGTTTGTTCTGAGAAATTACTGGACTTAATTGGGCATGGCAGGTAAAACCAAATTATGTCCACTCTTGCTACTTCTTGCAGAATCAGTGGAAAAGAGAGCAAATGACAGAAACTGAAATGTTAAGGTGCTGGATTCCTTTTCTCTCAGGTTAGGTTTGACGAAGGAAACGGCTGTTCTTAAACGGTCGTGCAAGACATTTCACTGCGTATGGCACTAGAGCTAGTGACTGGTAGCAAGTGATTGTAATGCCCCCTAGTGGGATTAGGATGGTATCACAGCTAATTCTGACCGACATTAGATGGGCAGTGTAGAAGGTGCACCCTGTTGTTGGTAAACATGAAACAAGCTGCAAGGTTTAGTTTGGTTGTAGATATGTCTGAAAAATCTGTTTTGTTTTTTTTTTATAAATATGTCTTTTTTTATTTTTTAATTCATAACTACAAACTTGTTTGTCTAGATAAATCAGTTTAATTCTTACATATATCATCCAAGCTCGGGGGGTGGGGGGATCGGGGCTTAGATGATATACGTAAAACTTAAACTAATTTATGTGATTTGTAGTTTTATTCTTATGTATATAATCAGTTTAATTCAGAATTTAGTTTGAGCAGCTGACTGACTCCTGAAAAAGCAGATTTCCCACATTGAAATGCAAACAGTTGGACTGTTATAACAAACAAAATGAACCAGAGTTTCATTTCTACCAATTAAAACAGAGGATGTTGAACCTGTGACATCAGCTTTACTGTATTGCTCACAAAAATTGGGGGCATGATGAAAATGAATTCTTCCATAGTGAAATATCTCCTCATTTTTGTAAGCAGTGTATATAAACATTTGAATACATATGGTAGTGCCATTTACTCTGGTTCTTTTGACAAGTTCATTTGTGTTGTTTCTTACGATCTGTAAACTGAGCTTCCGTGCGATGTTTTTGACCTCAAAACAAAATCTTTCCTGTTCCTTTGTAGTACTGAGTGTAGTGTTATTCTGTTGCTGCAACTGCATTGAACCAGCTGTGGGGGGCCCAACTTTCAAAAGGTTGAGACCATGGGTCCTTTTTGAGAGTTGGTCCTCTCTGGGTTTTTTCCTTATAATATTTAGGGAGGCTTTTTTTCCTTGCTAGTCTTGCACAATTTGGGTTTGGTCTTGGATGTTGGAAGATAATCTAAAATTGTAAAGCGGCTTGGAGACAATGCTCCATATTACAGAGCGCTGTATAAATAAATCTGACTTGACTTTAGCATGCGGCATGGAAAACATATAAGCAGTAACTTTACTTAATCACAATTTGCTTGATTATTGTCAGGGGCCTCTGTAATTGAGCTGCAAACAAACACAAAGCTTTAATTTTTCACCGTGGAACCAAAACAACAAGACATCCAGACCCATTAAGCAATAATGACAGTGAAATGAAACAACTAAGCTGAAACACCGCTGGCCAGTTTGTCATTGGGAATGAGTTGTCACAGTAGTGCATGATGCATCACTATAAGCACAGAGCAACACTGCCCATGTGAACCCAGTGCTGTAGGTTTCATTTCAACTTTGCCGACACACACTCAACGGAACATCATATTAGTAGTGTTTTTGTTAAATAAAACATGAGATGTGCTACACAAGGATTGCGAAAATTTGGTATTTAATATGCCAAGTATCTTTAATATGACTATATAAGCTTATTCACCATTAGTATACAGTGGTACCTCGGTTCTCGATCACCTTGGAACTTGGTTCTGTACGCATTTTAACTACAAAAATGTGTCTCGGTTCTTGTTGTTTGCTTGGTACTGTGTGAACTTGCTTAAACGTGACACTCCTCGAGACTTGCTTCAGCTGAAATTCAAGATTCAATACAGCGATTTTATGGTCACTATAGTTCTTTTACAGTGAAGGTCTGAAATGGTTAGTAGTGTTAGACAACCCGAAAGGAAAACTGACTTTCATGCTGAGCAGTTAGCATTAGCAGCTAGTACCACCTGAGTTCACCAATATTGAAAAGTGTATTGCTTTTACTTTTCACTTTCAATTCACTCACTAAATTACACAATATTGTTTTACACTTTTGTTTTATTATAAAATTAGCTTTGTGTTTGTGTGACCATCTGTAAATTAATGCGAGTGTTGCTGTGTAATAGGCTCTGCTATGAAGCAGCAAAGACTAAATTAAACTCATCAGTTATGATTTATGCTGGATTTGTTGTAACTAACATATAATGCATTATAGTATGGAATTGGAATAGATTCAGTTTACATTATCAACCCAAATTACTTTATCAGTACTGTATTTACAAAGTGCACAGCGCTATGTATTTACACAGTGTACTAATCCCATCTAGACAGTGCATTTCAGCTGTAACATTCTTTTCATATTCTCCCTTACAAGTCTTGCTGTGTGGCTGGGAGACGAGCATACTTTCTCTCATGCCTTGGGCTGACCGTTTATGCTTGGAAGTGATAGTTCAAGAATCTTTATTATTTACAAATAGCATGATTTAAAAATAATAACAATGCCCAATCTAATAGCCAGAGAATTGTCAATTTAGAAATATGCCTATTTGTGCTATCCAGTAAAAAGAGCTCCCAGCTGCAGTTTAACACGTGATAAATGTCTTTAATACTTCGGTATTCAAAAATACTTCTGTGATTTGTCAGTGTCTGTGAGCTGTGTGCAAAGAAAATCAAATTAACCATTAGGACAGACTTTTATTAACATGATAGATGGATGGAAGTGTAGAAGTTGCATTGACTCGTGAACAGTGGCTGAGCATGGGTGTAAAATTCATGCTTCATTTTCAAATAAATCCATTTCTTACTTTAAGACGGCCATCTTAATGGATCTCTTGCTCTGTGTTTGTCCTACTTATGTTGAACTTTATAGCATTGCGCTTTTTTATACAATAGCTAGAGGAAAATGTACACTGCTCACAAAAAAAATTGTTGGTTATTTCTTAGGGGATTTTTCATTTTGAAATATCCCCTAATTTTTATGAGCTGTATAATTCCTATATTCAAATGCAAAAATATATATATTAAAAACAACTTTTAAATATACTTTTAATCATGTGGTGAGCATGTTAAGTCTGCTGACAACATCATTAGTGTGATACCGTGGCATTCAGCGCTACACAAAAGCACATTCAATACAGACGCAGGTAAATGTCATGCAAGTGGCTCACTCCTCGTCTGGGGAAACCATGTAGCAGCGACATGATGCTGCGGTAAATTGTGTGTGTGTGTGTGTGTGTGTGTGTGTGTGTGTGTGTGTGTGTGTGTGTGTGTGTGTGTGTGTGTGTGT
>JAUZST010091380.1:0-19437 GCA_034779995.1 Parotocinclus haroldoi
ATATAAATTATAGCACGTCCCGTCTTATAACATAGGGCATGTTCGATTAATCGTACCAGCCGGTTATTAGGACCAAACGATCCCATCCTGATGTGCCCCCATTAACCGGATTCGACTGTATATAGGGTTATCTTAGATACATGTGAGCATTAAGTATCTCAGTCTTGCGTCCCTAACCTGTCCCTAAAACATCCCAAATGTGCTGACCCTCTAACAAACTCATTCCTGATGATGTCCAGATTAGAGGATGACTAACAAACTGTACCACAGCAGATTAGATACAGTCTCTGACTTTACATCTACAAGGTGGAGCTGGATCTGTTACTGTAGTACCTAGAGGGTAGTAAATGCTCAATAAAAAGTTTGCTTCATAAAAACCCTTCATAAAAGTTTGCTTTGTTTGTCCGACCCCAAATTACACCTGTTTCCATTTCCTCACAATTTCCAAGTCCTGAGGTTCACCAAAGTCTTTCCAAATGTTCATGTTAATAATGGCTTTTTTTTTACCCATTTGTCTGCCAAGCTTCTTGTATGTTATTGTCATGAAACAATTGAACTTTTTTCCATCACTGCAGTTCTGAGATTTTCAGTAACGAACAAGCGTTGTCTCCTCCCGGAACCTCGAAAGCAATCAATGAAACCAATAGATCAAATCAATCTTATAGTCCAGACAAAAGGAATCTGTCTTACCGAAACACACAGTGTCTGCAATGGTTGAACAGTTCACGACGTGAATCATGTGCTCCTCTTCACAGATGGTGCAGGGGAGGCAGGGGTCCAGTGAGCTGTCCTGGTCCGAGTAGGTGTTATCCCCACAAGGTTCGCACAGTGTGTCGTGTTTAGGCTCACAGCTAAATAAGACGCCCTGACCGGGCGAACACACGGTGCATGGTTCGCATTTCCCTGTCATCTGGCTCAAGTAGTACCCATAATCACACACACAGATGGCATTATTAGAGTCCGTGCATGGCGTCTCCATACGCATCAGTCCTCTGCACTCTGTACACGGCTGACATGTCTCTGTGTGGCTGTAATTCTCTGAGTACGTCTCACCTGCAATGAGAAGAATCAGAGACGTTTGTTTAAATTTAGACTTGTTCGTTTATAGAAAACCCATAACGGAATAGCCCCCTTCTTTTTTTTTTTTTTTTGTGAACAATGTAGTATAGTATTCATTAACAGTTTCTGAAAACTAAGCCCCTTGTACTGCTAAGAGGTTCATAAAAAAAACAAACAAAAAAAACAGATCCATCCAACACATGGTGGTTTATGTCCAAAGTAAGGTGGTCCTGGGTTCAAATCCCACCTCTGCCAGATTGCCACTGTTAGAATCGCAAAAAAATAGGGCACCATTTCGTCATCACTGCAAGATTGCATTAGTTGTGTCGCTCTGGATAAGGAGGTCTGATAATTGACTTAATGGATATGCAAATGTGTTGACAAACATCTATCCATCCGTTATCTTCCGCTTAATCCACCTGGAATCTCTGGGCGCAAGGGCAGGAACAACCCTAGACAGGGTGTCAATCCACCGTAGGGCGACACAGAAACACACGCACAGTCACGCACTATGGGCCACTTTAGAGACACCAATTAACCTAACACACACGTCCTTAATTACAGAGCTATGCCAAGGAACTGACGGTATGATAGTATGTCAATTGTGAATTGGAAAAAAAAAAGGAAAAGATGGGTGAAAATCAAAGCGGATCAGAGCATTTGCTGAGCATCTCTGCTCAGGCTGGCCACACTGATTTGATTTTCTGAGCGTGTATGTTTGTTTCTGCCTCTGCGTCTGTGCACGTCTCTCTCTACCTCTTCCTCCCTCTGTGTTTATGCGAACACTGCTTTTGTTTATCCCATTATAGAGTTGATCTTTTGGCATGGCCAAAAGGACTCGGAGTGAAGTACAGATGCAGTACATTATTTAAGCATGAACACACTAATACGCTCAGGCACAGTAAACAGGTCCCTCCAGGTGGCATCCTTCGGTTTATTCCACTTTCGTCTTGTGCTCACAGCAGTACTCGCACGTCAAATGTTTAGAACTGCATAGAACTGCAGGAAGAGTAGCGAGACAATAGTCTGTATTTATGAGTCAAAGGCGTAATGTCATTTTCTCTTTCCAAGTCATGTAAGTTCAAAATGAGACCTAAACAGAATCAGGATCAAATTTGTTTCAGGAATGAATGCATTCCAAGAAATGTCCTAAAAAAAACTGATGTTGGTGATGTGATAAACTGTTGGGAGATCCAGCCAGCAGTTTTAAGCATGCAGGAGGGTGTGGGAGTGGGGGAGTGTGGTAAATGGCACGGTGTCTGATGTGAAAAGGCCTACGGCAATGTCACATAGCAGTGGAGCCTTCTTGCTCAACACACACACACACACACACACACACACACATTTGCCTTTCAATCATTGTAAAGACTTTGTACTTTGTATTGACATAATATTACTGTAAGCAATGAATGCTACACCTACACCTAACTGTAATCTTAACCTCAGCAACCTACAGAAAATCATTTGCAGCTTTGGGTTTAACATGATTCTACAATGAAATTAAGAATTTCTACAACATTAAAATGTACCGTTTTTTTATAAAAAAAAAAAAAAAAAAAAAAAAAAAAGCTGATTCCTTCTTGTTACATGCAAAATGTCCCAACAAGATAAAAAAAAAAAAAAAAAAAACCCAAAACATTTTTGCATTCTCGTGGGAACATTTTGATCCCTCAGTGTCATATAAACTTCATATGTCACATATCTTTGGTAATTATAACTTTATGGAGATTTTCCGTCGGCACAACGATTACTGGAGCTAATGAAAGCTACACAAACAATGAACCCTAACCTTAACCTCAGTAACCTAAAGCAAGTCTTCTGACTCTTTAAGTTTAATTTTTAAAAAATGCCGTTTTCATTGAGGGGACGCCATAATGTCCCAGTGTCAAAAAAGTCCGATCTTACTATTCTTGTGGGGACACGTGGTCCCCACAATGTGAAATAAACACACACTTCACATCTCACTGTGCCTCCCTCACCGTTGCACCAACGTGATTATGGAAACTTGCGCTACCTAGGAATTGCAAAGGGAAAACAGTAATATAAACAACTGATTTTTCTATTTGTTTTTCTTTATTTCACATGCCTAAATAATGTACATTGAGTGATGTCGAGTAAGCACTTAATAAATCAATAGCCATTAAGGTAATCGGCGAGCTCTGCGTTCGAGGATTAATGTAAATATAATTCCGCAGATGTCTTTATTTGAAAGAGGCTGCCTTTGAGGCGACGCTGTTATGAGGCCGCACCAAACATGCGATAGACACAAATACATGACAGTGTTTTACCCTGAGGTTTGAAATGCGTCACATCGCTGTGGGGCCACCGGAAGGCATCCGGAAGTGCCTATTTACACTGAATACCGACACGCCGATGGTAGCCATTACCCACAAACATCTGTACACACAGTGAAAAAGAAAAGGAGTAAGCGGGCTGCAGCTGCTACGCAAACGGAAGGGGGTGTGGAATGATGTGAAGGAGAAGGCCATTCACAACAAACACACCCTATCAGCATGTGCCACACACTGCTACAATACCCGAAGTCCTGCCTGTTGCGTAATGACAACGCCAGCTGCCATGAGACGCTCACTGGCTTACATCTGTTGCCTTAGTAAAAGAATCAGTTACTGAAGAAAACATTACAACACCTACCTTACGCAAAAGGCTGAGAGATGCTGATCAAAGCTTAACCCAACGATTGCAAGACGCAAGCAAACCAATGTCTGGAACATGGCAGAAAATGCCAGATTCTTCAAGTTCACAGATGAAATCGTTGCCTTGATCGTGCCAAAGCATTAAAGATGGTCTGCTTGAACATTTAGATAGCTTAGCTTGGTAAGGGATTCGGTTGAATATGGGTTAAAAAGGATCTGAAAATCATCGTATTCTTTTTATTTATTCGAATATTTTATACAACGTCTTAGCTTCATTGGAATTGGGGTATATATATATATATATATATATGAATCCGGTTAATTGGACCACCGGTTAATGGGACCGGCTGCCTATTCCTAATCCTAAAGTACTAAAACAAATCCTATATATATGTGTTATTCGCTTATTTGGACCAGAATTCCGTTTAAATGGACCAAGAAATGGAATAAGGAAAAGAAGCCACAAGTCGCCACTTAAAAAGCAGATACAAAGCGGGTCAGAACCGGATTCTACTGTATTAGGCTATATATATATATATAGTTCAATCTCAAGGACACTTATTATGACAGAATGTTTTCTACCACTATCAAAACGCTTTGTTTCAGTGATCTATAAGACAGATGTTTCTGTCAGACCACTGTTTGGACTCTAGACATCACCAGGGTGCGACGATTTGAATGTTTCACGAGCTGTATTCTTCTTCCAGACCGTTTGTTGAGGTGCAATCACGTGCTTGTCACGTGGAACCAGCGGCTTTGTCGAAAGATCACAGAGCTTGATATATAGAATGCGTGTCTATGTGCTACGGCAGAGTGGTTCATGTTCGCTCTCTGTGCATATGGATGAGGAGAACTAGGCTCCGGTGTGCTAGAAACTGTCTATTCAGCTAAACACCACACCAACCCATCTGGCCATCTTCCTCGCTCTCCACACATCCCATGAAACCTTCATTAATTATAAATGGCTGGCTAGGAGTCAGCAGTCACCGCTCTGCAAACTACCACTTTATCACTCTGACCTACATAAGATGAAGCAAAAGTTCACATACCACATACTCTACCATGGATAGGATGCACTGATACTAATTCCGAGGGGCAGAAAGGATACTAAATAATTTAGGGTGCGCCAAAAATGCTTCTGTTGTGTTTTACAGTCATAGCACACACACACACACACACACAAGCACACAAGCACAAATGTCTGCAATCTTAAAAATCACAACTTGTTGAAAAACCAACCAGAAAACGTTTGCCTTTTATGCAGGGTAAGGCTCTGCACCGAAGGTACAGGGTTCGAACACTGACATGCTGTCACTCTTCCACAATTGGTTGGATTCTACCAATGAACAACTGTATCAGTTGTAGGTCGCTCTGGAAAAGCGCATCTGCTAATTGTAAAACAAATGACTTTCAGTTTGATGCACATTTAAGAAAAGACTAAATATTATGTCTTAGAGTCACTGAGTCAAATGACGTCCGTTGAAGGAAAGACTGCAGCTGTCTGAAGCTGCGCCCTATTCACTATTTACAGCACTATTTTGGGTTACAATAGCGGACAGGGGCGCTCATAATGCACTGTCTTTGGCTTCAGGCTGCCATCATTGAAAACAGGTGGGATTCTGAAGGTGGCAGAATTAAAAACGCTTAGACGAGATGCATTCGGATAGCATGGTTGGACCACGCAAGCAAACGTTGTTCTTGTATTATTCACATAAGATCAAGAATTGGAAACTGGACTGAAACGTCTTGCTTGTGTACATGTGGCAGCTGTTCCATTCACCCATGGTAAAGATCTTCCATGTTCCATGACTTTCACAAACCTTCTCTTCCGCTAGCGTTCAAAAAGTCATGAACTCCGGCAGACCTGAAGCAGTTACACAAGCACATGCGCCTACATGCACTGGCACAAGCCCGTGTAATAAGTGTACCTTCCAAATTGCTGTTTTAATTGCTTTGATTGCTATAGATTGCTCCGATTAGAAATAATGGACAGACTTATGGCCTATGACCTGGCACAAGCAGGAACCAGGATGTTCTAAATAGCAAAAGTCAATTGGTTTAAATGTTTGCAATTTTGCTAAAAGTCCCGTTGAAATTGTTTGCAATTGCTCGCATTATGTCTTTACAATGGCTTAAGAGAAGCACGTTGGATAAGACGCCGAAAAGTGTCTCCCGGTGACCTAACATTAGTGATGGGTGAAGGGATGGGAAATACGACGTCCCATAGCGCAGGTTACCATACTAAACTGTAGTTTGTACACATCAATAATTAATTACTATACTATTCGTATGCTCTATGCTATTGGGACCCTGCTGAGACTGTAGGCTGACCGTCTTGCTCCACAGGGGGGTTTTGGACTGTTCATTTTGGACTCCTGCATTGAGAAAATGTCCATTGTAAAAAGTGCTGTATAAATACATTTGAATTGAATTGAATTGTTATGCCCAAACCACACACGTGAAGATTTTAAACAAGCACTTTCCATATGGTTGCCAGGTGAGGAGAGGGGAGGGGAGGGGAGGGGAGTTACAACAGTCTTAACAGCACTTAGTAATAATATTTCTATTTTCCTATTCTATTATTTTCGACCATAGTTCACCACGGAAACGGTCCACCGGTGGATATAAAATTCAATGTATTTAAACCATCGAGCCGATCAAGCCCCATATGATTAAACTGTGTGCTTTATTTGCGACATTCTCTACAAATGGAATGAGAAACTCCCCTTCGTGTGCCCGCAGAAAATATCTCAAAGCAAGCAGGTATTTCAGATGGCAGCAAGGAACCACGAAGCGAGCAGAAACTGCGAGAGAGTGCGAGAAATGAGCAGCTTACTTTCTTTGCGTTTAATAGAACTTGCTGCACGCGAAACTGTGCTGCTAGGTGTCATTACAACCGGTGTGCGGCAACAATGTCGGTTAATTTCAATAACGAGGACAACAACATTAAATAAAAGAAGAGAGAAACGTAACGTGTAATGAGTTCAAATGAAATGAAACTTAACTACAGTTATTAATATAGGTATATGTTTTTTTTTTAATAATAAAGCATCAAATAGCTCATGTAGTTGAGCGAATATTGTATTGAAAGCGAAAAACCCTTTCCAAGCACTCATCAGTCCTGCCACATGACTCCCTACGTTGTTGCACTGCCGACTTCCTCGTCCTCAAAATTCAGAGTGCGGTTTCAGCTGAACGTTTTATTTGTGTTTATTATTGAATTCCCACCGTAAAGTTGAAATATCGTAACAGTTAAATTGTTGTCCCACAGTAAAATGGGGAGTTACCTGTAAACTCTGTATGCAAAAACTTCCGAAAAAAAACTTTACAAACCAAACGTTATGCGGAAGAAACCATTGGGATAAGACGGGGCACAGACGTAAAGCGGTCAACGTTCAGTGACGTGGTTAACATCAAACTGCACGTTTGCTTGCTGCAATCACTTTTCTGCTTGTCCTACCAATAATGTTCTAATATTCACTTAGTCAAGGATCGAGACAAAAGAAAAATGCTCTCCCACTCTTCTACTTAGAAGGTCTGTATCAGAAGGAAGAAGCCACCAGGTAACGGTTTTAGTTAAATGACTTATAAATGACTCATTAAAATAGAAATGCTTTTGGCTTAACACACATCCATCATTATTCGACTAAGACTCCAGACTGTGGTATGGATCCCACCATGATTTCCCCTTCATTAGGTGAGAACAAAGAGTGACTGTAAACACGGACTGGAAGGAGGTTTTGTTCAGTGAAATACACCATTAATGATATCTGCGTAGGGAACATTGTGTATCTGATTAGTGAACAGTGAGAGAGGGAGTGGAGCGATAAATATTCCAGTAGCTTCTGCTGTAGCTCCCTGCAACTCAACTGGGGGTTTGAGGACAGTGCGTCTGTACCCAGGTGAGAAAATAGTATATATATATATATATATATATATATAGAGAGAGAGAGAGAGAGAGAGAGAGAGAGAGAGAGAGAGAGAGAGAGAGAGAGAGAGAGCATGAAAAGCATAGATTGTTTTAGCTGTGGCACCTTTTAAAATTATGTGTACAGAAACATATCATTAACATTGCATTGCCTACAGTCTGCAGCACAATCAAACCAATTGTTCTTCCCGGTAATAAGATAATTAGGACCATTACCTGTGTGTGTATGACCTCTATATGATTTATTTCTGACATTGTCATACACACGTCAAACACACTTAAGGAATCAGAAACGGTTTCCAACATATTTGTGCATTTTACACACAGGTAGCAGGCATTTGAAAAGAGAACAGAGCGCGTATAACTTTCGCTGAGTGTCCACATATGGATAATGCGCACAAACTAAAATAGTTACTAATTTAAAAAAATGAAATGATTAAGATTTTGGCGTGAAATACTGCACATCATAGTGTTTCATCCGATTCAACTTCTTAACATATATACACTTTTTGTATGACGTTTGTATCATATGAAGTTTGTATTCACTTAAAATGAGAAAAGAAGAAAAGATTTTTAATGTATTTTCGTATTTATATGCATTATCTATAAAAAAAAATAATAACTTGATGAATATTCACATTTCAGCATCCACATAAATAGTGTGTTTTTTGTTACGTCCCGTCCATGGACTGCTGGTTTTAAAGTAGAAATATCATCTTTATTTAAAGCAGAAGTGGACATTATTTTGAACTGAGAATGAAAATAAAATGAAGATACATTAAGTAAAATCGTCCACTTGATTATGCTACTTTGGAGTTAATGACGGCGTAATGGCTTGCTTGTTACAAAGTATTTTGCTAAAACAGCCTGACATCAGCTTTCCACTGGGTTCATCAAGCACGAAAGGGAATGTATTTACGATGCAGCTTTGTCTACGCGACACTGAAACCTGACCTTTAATGTGTTGAGTGCGTGTAGCTGCTCAGCCAGATAGATGACTTCCACCACATGGATGTAACCAATGCTACCATTTTTCCACCAAATTAGCGTGGGTGCCAGAACGGGGCCAAACTATCACCAAGCTAGGATGCGGAAGTCGACCATGGATCCCAGGCGTTGTTTAAAAGCTCTACTTTTAAGGTTGACGGCTTTTGAGTGTGTGGTATTTATATATCTTTGAAATATTCTTCTGGTTGTCACTTGTACTGTGACGGGAAAAGTACAGATTATTGATCAGTCGCTTGACGAACAAGATGTAGAATGAACTCGATATATTGGAGGAGATTTGATTATAAACCACTCATAAACATCCCATCGGAGAATCTTTACGGTAGGAATCTTCACTTGGCCATAACAAATATTTGATGGTTCTTTTTTAACCGCTCATTTTGGACTTTGGTTGTCATCTACTGTAATAACTTGCATGACCCAGTTTTGGACATATGGACAGCAGATGGACAGAAATGTATCACCGCAACATGAACGCTTGATTTGATAACAGCACGGTGCTCGGGCCCTCTAAAACGTGTCCAGATCATACCCACAAATATGCTCAATAGGTTTTCATCGTTTTGTGTATTACGACCATTTTTTTTTTTTTTTTTTACAAGAGCAGGGGCTATTCATCTCATGTACCATGGTTTGGCAAAAATGTGTGTCATCTACTGTCTCACAAGTGTCTCTAGGACTTAATGCTACAATATATCTAAAATAATCACCATCTTATGCTTAACAAAAATGGAGGGTCTAGGCAGTGGTACCACGTACTACCCCTAATTTTTCCTCTTTGTATTTTTATAGGGAGTTATATTGATTTAACTAGCACGTTAGGCTAATATGGTATGCATTATAGCAGGTGTTAAATATCGTGTTAAATACCTGTGTCATCTACAACTGAAAAAAACAACAACTCAGGAGTACAAAATAAATGGGGTACAGAATAAAAAAGGCGGTGAAAAAAAGCCGGTCAGGCTTGCGGGAAGAAGTGATATATGATAGCTAGAATGCTAAATGTCTGGGCTGCTAAACTTTAAGGGGAACAAATGGAGGATTCTTTGACAATAAGGATTATTGAATAAAACATTAACCTAAAATAAAAGTTAAGACTTTACAAATGGGCTGGCTTTTGTTAAAACCTAAATATTTTCGTGGACGTAATGACACTTACCTAGTGTCGCTTTCAAGGATAGAATGCACGGGACTGGAAAGAACACAAAGCGAGCCTTATTCTAAACACGTCCTATATTCAGTCTGTGTATAATAGGTATTTGGGATTTAAAACCACCTAAAGTGAGATGGTCGGATCTTTTTCTTCATGTGGACTTTGTGGATCAGTCCACACTCCATTGTACTGAGCAAAACAGCACAAGTGAGATGTCCTGGGACTGATATTCGAAGCCTCTTTGCTGTTTTTATCTTCCTCATCAATCATATTGTTTCAGGCACATAAAAAAGGCCTATTTTAGACCTGTGCTTTATTCTTGACTCCCAACACAAAGAATGGATTACACGAGGCCACAAAGGCAAGCGTACTTTTAGGACACCTAAATACAGAGTATAGTATAGGGTGTGCATAAATATAGTGTATGCACAACATTTGTACTGGCGATTTCTACAGAAAGCATGCCAATTCAATAAGTGGTGTATGTACCGTATTTAGCATACAGTATATACTGGAACCAGTTATTGGTAGCAGTTATGGTACTGGCCTAACACAAAACCTAGGAAAAAATTGGCATGCCAGACGCTTTTTGAGTATCTTATCAGTTCATTAACTAGTGTCTTACATTTAAATAATTGTGCATCATAGAATTATTTGCTAACCCTCCTTTACACTGATGTAGCAGGGGTTGATCAGATCTGCATTACTGGGGCAAGAAACTGAAATCATGGCAGGAAAAAAGATCATTTTATCCTGGATTGCTGAGCAAAACTACAGGCCTAAATGCACTACATTCCACATAATGCACTAGGAGCTTTACAAATGCTTGAGTGTATAGCCTAACGTTTGTGAACTTTTAGAGGTCAACGAGCATCGTGACGATAAAAAAGGCCCTTTTTTCTGCCCCCAAAAAAACATTTGCACAGTAATATAAATAGAAAATAAAAATAAACCGATTAAAAAGCTCTTTCTTTGAATTAAAAACATGAGAGGTAGCCCTCTGAAATGACATGACACATCGAGGGACCTGTTCTGATTGGATGAATATTGATGATAAACATTTAGAGATGCGTCTTCTGTTATCCAGAGCCACTTACAATTGATACAACCTTACAATTAAAGCAATTGTGGATTAAGGGCCTTATTGAAGGACTTAACAGTGGCATCTTGGCAGAGGTGGGATTTGAACCCTGGACCTTTTGGACCTAGTCTAGCCATTAAGGTACGAAACATCATTTGTTGTTTTTTTCTCTTTCGTTCATCGAGCTCAGGGAGTTAAATGTTAAATGACTTCATTTCACTTCATTTCACACTTAATTGTGAGGATTTGTGAGTGAACTTACTGTCAAGGCACTGACTGCACTCGGTTTGTGTTTCTCCACACGCCTTGGTTACCCCCTCCCCCGGCGGACACTCTATACAGCACTCCCCACTGCTGGTGTACTGGTCCGAGTCACAAGTGTCATCCACCGACTGGTCTATTGCTGATCCGAACACGACCGCCATCTACAGAGACACACAAACATGACTGCTTTATCATATTTGCATAGATACATACAGGCATTCTATACCATCACAGATTGTCCTTATATTAAGCAATATGGCGACTCTCAGAAACCTCCCAGAAGGAAGCGTTCGCCATTTGGGGAACGAACCGCTTCCTTTTGCCTCTTTTTCTCTTGCTGCCGGAACCTCTGACTGCTCATTTGGCATCAATACTCCATACTCAGTAAAAACTAGATACTAATATCAAATGCTTCTTTTTTTTTAAACGCCTCGTATTCGTTTTGAAACATCCCCTAATTTTCGTGAGCTGTAGAAATAACCTGAACCAGAACAAGAATTTTGAATGAACCTTGGAAGTCACGGTCATTTAATAATCCGTGTTTGTTTCTAAGGTAAAATCTCAGCGCTCGGGTCGCAACTTTGTTGAGCATTTCCACATTTCCTGTATCCCGGCTTGTAATTACGATTCAACAAGAGAGATTTTACAAGAAATCCATAATTACTGTAATTCTCGCTTGACTCATAGTGTGTGGATGTGACAGTGCACTATGACACATATATGCCTAAAATGAGCAGCTGCTGTTTTTCATTTTGCAGTAACGCCCTTTCTCCTACGCAAAACAAGTGGACTGTGTCTCCCATGGCTCCTTTAAGAGATCAGAGGTCCTTAAGTGCAGAACCGGAACCCACTGAATGGACTTTACTGCACCACTTGGTTCATAAATCAGGGTGTGTACATGAATAAAGGTACACAATTTAACATTCTGTTGTTTCTGCTGGATTGTAGCCATATCTGGCCACATGCAGGCCCACATGCATGTACAGTTTTACTTTTAAAAATTCCTACTTTTACAAGGTCTGTTCCAACCCGCTAAGATTTGACTGTACTGTCGAATCAGTTGCTAAGTTCGATTTTATTTTAGTAGGATCTGCCAGCTTTTAATATAGGTGTTACAGAACTGTGCAAATCTCATAGTCCACCGTTTGATTTGTTGTTTTAGCAATGGCATGACGAGCATATATTGCATACGGCCGACAAATGGACCCAAAAATGTAGAACTTGCATTTGTCACTCCATAATACTCTTTTCTGCTGATCTTCACTCCAACCCTAAAGGCATCAAGCTTCTTCACAAGGTTTAACTTGGCATCCTGTTGAAGATATTGCTCATGTGTAAGGGAAGGTCGCACTAAATAGTTGTCATTATAGCCTATAACTGTTTTGTTTCTTGTTTTTTTTCCCCTCAGCTGTTTAATGTTACATATAAATAATTATATATATATATATATATATATACTGGCCCAAATGAAATTTGTTTTGACCATTGTTTTGGTGGAAGCACAGATTTCCAAACTCAGTTGGTACTGTTGGCATTACAGCTTCAGTGACATTGGATTACTTCTGTGGAGTTTGCTTGGTCTTTCTAATGATTTGGCTTTTTCCCACCTCCCGAAAATAATATATAGCAGGTGTTTTGGCTGCTCTAATTCCTGCTAGGAATGTGTGTGAGCATCACTGCGCGATACACTGAGAATAGCATGCTGTTCATTTAGTTTCCATGCTTGATTCTGAACCAAACACTCCTCTAAGCAGGATAAAGTGGTTATTGAATATGACTTCATTTTTTTGGTTTTTTTTTCACCTATACCCATCTGTGCTGGCTGGTGGGCCACCTGCTCCTGCCCAGAACCTTCCAGATGAATCCCCATCTAAAAGCTGTTGTGGCAGGTCCTTATAGTTCCAGAATGATAATAAAGCAGCAAACCTGAAATGCCCATCATGTCATGGCTGATCCCCTACATTTCAGTATATTTTGGCCTATCTAGACATAGAGTGAGATAAATGCCAATGGAATCGAAAGGGTCTCAGACAGGCATTTGTTTTTAGCCTGATGTTTTTGGCTGAAGTGTATTTAGGCAATGCTTTTGAACTGCCAGTCTATATACGCAATGCTTCACATGTGGAAAATGATACCCATGTGCACACTCTTGCTTTGATGCAAATGCTGTGGCCAAAGCTCTTTTCCCACGAAAATAACTGTGAAGACCTATATGAGAGGACTTCTCTTTAACCAAATGATCTTTGCTTTAAACGCTGTTTTTGAACCCCTGCACCTCACAGCCCTCCTCTTCAATAATTTCTCCTCTCACTACTCCTCCCCCACTTTCATTCACAAGCAGATGTACAGTCACAGGGCTACCATTTAACACCCTGATTTGCACTCAACCCTTCCTTCCTCCTCCCAATGCCGTTCTCTTAATTCAATCTAACTCGGTTCACTTCGGTTCAGTTGTTGACGCAGGCATGTTTAGTTACTGTGTTTCCAAATCAAATTTGCAATGAATTAAATCATAATCTCATATGTAGCTCCACTGGCTTTAGCGGGTGGAGATTGTTGATTGAAATGACAGTGTCTGGGCTCGGTCTCGGGTTGGGCTTGCAGCGGGCGATGCGTTTACAGAAAACGGCCCAGACACAGGGGGAGCGCAGGGTGTTCCTAGTCCCGGTCTCAAGCCATGGTAAATGGGCATGGCTTTGTCAGGATGTGCGGTGTGTGTTCCTGTATTCATGTGGCGGTTTTAAACCTTAGTGCAGGTACGCTATGATTTTACGTTCTGTAAAACTGCACGTTACGCGATCTGGATATGCGCCAACGCAATACTATATGGGATATTGTAGATAATGGAACAAACAGCCCAGATATGGTAGTGTTTTCCAAACACTGCTTTATTTAATACCAACACTGATCGCCACAGCACATTGACTTTTGATTTGGTTTACTGTTTGGAATGTGTGAATTCTCATTTCTCAGTAAGGCTGTGTGCAGGGCATTCACTCAAAAACGCATTAACGGAATCAGACACTGTCTTTTATGTGACAGCACTATGTTTATCTTGTTCAGTTTACGATGCAAGCGGGCATTTCAGAAGCGAGCTGAGAACTGGGGAGCGCGAGAAAAGAAAACTGTGAAATAAAAGCGAGGCTGCGAAAGATGGACGCGTTTAATTCCGCTCTCAAAACTCTCAAACGTAAACTGCCGCGCGCAAACCACACAGCTCACTCGAGTAATAGCACCCACGGCTCGTCATGTCCGAGGCTATAAGGAGCACAATTATCAGACAAACACTGCTCAGGATTCAGTCTGCCCATGCTGACACTGCATGGATTTAATAAAAACCTGTGATCATGCGATCACAACTGCTGTGCGACAACAGCTATTTGCACGGTTATTTATGGGTTGAGCAGGTTAATGACCTTAATATTAAGGACAATAAAGTTACCAGGCGCGACTGTGGTGGCCAGAAGGCCCAGGGTGTAAATCCCGACTCGGCCACAGTGGGGTCCCTGAGCAAGGCCCATAATTGCTTGGATTGTAACACTGTATTAATTGTAAGTCGCTCTAGATATATGTACCAGGCTCTGGAGGGAAAAACGGTAAGTCTTTGGTGGTGAACCCCCTATCCTCTCAACCCCTCACCCCCACCCCAACCACAAACTGTCATCATCAGGACATCTGGAAGAGTTAAAAGTTCAGTTTCTCCCAATCTGGCTGCACGGGTTTGAAACTCAACAGTTGTCAAGCTAGGTTGAGAACATCAGAATAGAGCGCCACCTGATGGTCCAAACGATAATTTCTCGCACAGAGTTCATGCAGAGCGTGCCACACACTTTTGCCTCAAACTTTTGAGGGACAAGAGCTGAGTGCTAAAAAAAAAAAAAATAGCAGAGCGGAAAACGTTTAATGACTTGTTCAGTCAATTGCATGCTTTGAAAAGATGAACTAAACCACCAAAAATCTTTTGGGGGGTTTTTTCACACCTGACTCATCCTGGCCATGTTTTTGGAAGCTATATGTAAATCGGGTTCGTTTAACAAACAAAGTCTAGCACCTTAATGGCTTTATGGCACCTGTTGCACAATAACCTGGCAAGTGTCTGCAAAAAGGCTGAAGAAACCGTTGGAATAAAGTATGGAAGCAGGAGAAACATAAAACAAGTTCTACATGAGCAGCAGCATGCAGGTTTACTGCAACTCCCTCATGGCTGAATTCATTACTACAATGGTCAGATAAACCCGGAAGGATGTAACGAATCAGTTTTAAATAGATTATTACTGTGGAATAATTACAGCAGCATTGAACATGGAATAATCCCGGAAGTACCACTTTTAACTTTACACTGTGTATCCAGCCCTCTAAATATCCCCACACGGCAGCTCGTATAGCACTGTAAGAAGCCATAGAACTAATTTAGCAGTTATTCAGCGCTAATGCACTAAAAGCAGGACCGTAGAGCCTACAAAAGCACACAGCGTTATGGTTTGGCAGGAAGGCTTCCAGTAGTTTCTTTGAAAAAGTGTTTGAAATGATTTTCCAGGTGTTGGAGGCAAGACCGCTTTAGGGAACCTTGCAGTACTCCACAACTGATGAATGATTCAGCAAGCTCAAGGATTAAGCGGAGTTCATTTGTGTCATTTTTAAATTGGAAAAAAAAAGAAGGCTACAGTAACATTGCTCGCTTTTTTGGGGGGGTTGAAAAATCACATGATGTAACGACGTACGCGCTGAAATTTAAATGCTTATTAGGCTGTACTGAAATAAGATGAGAAAATATAACGGGTGCAAAATACTGTCCGTGTTCTAATATTTGATATGCAATGTGGAGAGCAAGTCAATTGAAACGCTAAAGACGTTCAACACTGGAAAAGTGAAAACACTGAAGGAATTCAGCACTGGCAGAGTGATAACACTGAAGAAATTCACCACCGTAAGAGTGATAATGCAGAACATAGTTCAGCACTGGCAGATCAAATAAAACTGAAGATACTTCAGCACTGGAAGAGTGATAACAGTAAATAATAATAATAATAATGCAGCACTCTGTGTGTAACAGTACTGAAGACTTAAAACTGATAATAGTTGAGGAATGTAACCCCTCAAGCGATGATGCTGTGAAATAGTTCTGTGAATACTAATAGATTAGCTGTGTATATATCGCTAAAGAAAATGAATTCAGCACCGGAGACTGCGCCAAGTGTCCCCGTAAAAGCAGGAGCCGTCCAATCAAGAAACTCGTGCGCGCGGATGCTGTTACTGCACTATAGCAGAGAAACAGTTCCAATCTAACGTGTAAAATCATGCCGTAAGTTTCCCGGTTACTCACCGCTCCCAAAAACATCATCCACGTTAAGGTGTCCATGGTTCACGCGCTTCTGCTCCTGCTCCGATCAGTGACGATGAGCGAGCGCTGAGCGGATCATAGTGGGAGTCCCGACTGGAAGACGATGTTGTGTGTGTGTGTGTGTTGTGTAGGACTTCGGAAGAGAAAGGATCTGCTGCTGCTGCTGCTCGCCTTTCCGTTTCCCTGCTCCGTCCCACAACAATATCTAACCAACCAAGCAGCAGTCCAACAGATCACTGTGTACAGGAGATCCGAACACCAGGAGACCGACAGAAGGAGGAGGTGGAAGCACCATAATTACCTTCATCCTCATCTCTCTCTCTCTCTCTCTCTCTCTCTCTCTCTCTCTCTCTCTCTCTCTCATTATAACTTTATTGGCATGAACGTCGCAAGTACATTATTGCCAAAGTTCTTACAAAAATAGAGACAATAAATGAATATGTAAATACATCAACAAATATATCCATGCATTTTAAAATGAGAAGAAAAAAAATATGTGTAATTATCATAGGAAATATATTTTAAATAGAAATTAAAAATATTATAAGGAACAATACTAATAAAATATTTAGTAATAATAATAATAATAATAATAATAAATAGGTTTGTTAGGGGGTTAATTTGCATCTCTTAGTTTGTTGCATTCTGTTATAAACTGGGCTGCTAACACACGTTTCTTTTTCTCCTCCTAATAACCTCTCGCTCTTTCCTTATGTCTCTCTCTCTCTCTTTCTGTCTCTCTCTCCCTCTCTCTCTCTCTCTTTCTCTCTCTCTCTGTCTCTCTCTCTCTCTCTCTCTCTGTCTCTCTCTCTCTCTCTCTCTCTCTCTCTCTCTCTCTCTCTCTCTCTCTCTCTGATGATGATGATACTTAAAAACTCTAAAGTAAATTTTGCTTGTCTGTCTATCTGCATGTCTGTCTCTCTGTCCCTCTCTGTCTGTTGGTCTCTAACAGTCTGGTTTTGTTTTACCGCCTGTCTGTCTGTCTGTCTGTCCCTCTGTCCTTTGCATTTTTTTTGTCCTTTGCAACTCTGCCTGTTTTGCATTTTGTTTGTTTTGTCTGCCTGTCAGTCCCTCTCTGAATGTTTGCTCGTTTACTTGCCTCATCATTCACCTTACCATCAAAATATTTAATCCAATATATGGATTTAATACAGCACGATGTTATTCCTCTCATTATCAATTTATATCGGATATTATTGTTTGTCGTTAGTCATTTTTTTATCTCTCTGCTGGTTGTGTATAAGATATCATGTCATTTTTTCCATCCCCTGTCTTATATAATGAGATGTTTTGCTTTTTTTTAAGGCAAACTACTTATTCCCCGGTGTCAGTTTTATGGCGAGTTTTTTCTCCTCGTTGTCCTTCGGTCATAATATTTATTTGTTATATTAATTATATTAGTTCTATTAATATTAATATGCACAATCCATCTGTTGCCTGCTCTGCCTATACCCTATATCTCAGATATTCTACTGTTTCCCAAAGCTTACTTTGAATTATTTATTCTCAAACAGCAAGTTCATACAGCATCATGTCCTGTCTCTTTCCCAAGCCTATATTTAGATCAACTGTAGTTTTTTTTTGTGTCGTTTGCAGTTTATTGATTAATAGCTGTTCGTCTCTGTAAGTTGCTGTGCAAGAGGTTTGCTTCAGCTTCGTGTTTATTAATTGTATTATTTTTTTATTATTAGACTTTTCACTGTTTCTACAAGCACTGATAAAAGTGCTTAATTATGCACACGTTTGAAGGGTTAAACCAGTGAAAAATGAGACGAACCGAAGATCTTTACAGAAAGCCACCGAGAGCTGAGAGTCATCGGTATGACGTGACACAGCAGGTCTTAGAAAGCGCGTGCTTCCGATTTATACAGTACCGCTAGAGGGCGCGGGAGGGCGATGACTCACTTTTGCGTTTGGGTGTGCAGGGTCTGTCCTCACAACATTAGAAACATCTGAAATGTGGGGACATTTTGCCTGTCCTAATAAAGACACTGGTACTGATATTTTCCCTATTTTTTTTCTCTTATTTCATTACTGCATTGATGTTTAATAACTTTTGGCCCCACAGCAATCTGCAAAAGATCTATATTTCCACATATTTACTACATAGACAGTAGTATGTGGACACCCAAACATGACATCCATGGTGTTTTCACTCCACCTTTGCTGCTCAGCCTCTAAAATGACCTTGAACTAGATCTTGGAATTCTGTCTTCTGGTGTCAGACAATAAGCTTTGGTTAGCTTTTGGCTTTCCAGTGCATTTCCAAGGTGTTGAGGTCAAAGTTCTGTGCAAGCCAGCAAAGTTCTCAATCAAAGGGGTCAAACCAATTCTCTGTGGACTTGAGGACAGCAAGGCAGAAAGTTGATGGACTTGAGGAGAAACCTCGAAAGGTCATATTGAGAGTCACTTGGGTATTCGGTACAACCCATTCTAATGCCATTGTTTGTCTATGGATAATCCAGACATGTGTGCTTTGTATTATGTGTTACCAGTGAATTTTGCTAAAAGAGCAGCACTCATTGACAAAAATAAATAAATAAAGCGCTCGATAGAAATGTCGGATTTGGCGACTGGGCAGGCCAATGACGTGTTAGAAGCTGGTAAATGCATGTCTGGGGAAACCCTTGGATTAGTATTGTCATAAGAGGCGACACGTGGTCACGGGATGTCCTGAACATTTCGCTGATGTGTTATTGTTGATGGGTTTACTACTATTGCTGACTGACTGTTTTTTTCATGGCTCCAGAGATCATCACGAGGCTTATTTACTCAAACTTGGCCATTATCGGATCCCAAACACAACCAGATTAATCACTAAAGACAATACCATCCCAGTCTCTCCCTCTCTCTCTCTGTCTCTCTCTCTCTTTCTCTCTCTCTCTGTCTCTCTCTCTCTCTTTCTCTCTCTCTCTCTCTCTCTCTCTCTCTCTCTCTCTCTCTCTCTCT